>JAAAKQ030054117.1:0-16129 GCA_010016005.3 Zanna intricata | reverse complement strand
CATCCAAGCTTCCCTTGCCTTATCCGTTATTCTTCGTAATTCATTATTTAGTCTCTTGTACTTTCTTATTCCTTCCTTTCTATTACTGTTCTTGCATTTTCTTCTTTGATCCATTTTATCTAGCATTTCTTGAGTATTTCTAGGATTCTTGAGCATTTATAGGATTTTTCTGTTGTATGAATAATTTGAATACTTACATATTACCGACAGGGTATGAACCGCAACAGAATAAATCAAATATTTACCGGTTGTCATGCATTTACTTGTAAAGGTAAGTTACGAAGTATGTTTACTCTAATCCTTAAAAGAGGTAATGTCCGTACCCTTGAATGATTCTATATAGGGTACAGATAAAAGGAAATCTCTGTTGATTAGTTATTTCACAAATATTTTTTGGACGACTTCAATTTTATCTTTTATAGAAATTCGTTCTTAGTTCTATAAGATTAGCAATATTCAATTATCGGTTTGGTAAACCTTAAAAAGTGGTCTGGGTGCTGAAAATTTCTGTTAACCAAGAAAAGTTTTACCAAATAATCCTCAAATACTGTTCAAGCTAAAGAGAAATATTATGGCTGCAATACACATAAAATCATATGAATTTAGAGAATTTTATAAAATTAATTAAAAATAATTGATTCAGCAATAAAAGAAGATTTATTCAAAAGGAGATACTAATTTTTTAATTAGGGAAACTTATGCTGGTTAATGTTATATGGCCTTTGAGTTTGAAACATAATTATCTACTTAAAGTCGAGAATCGAGATTGTTATTTTATTTTCTAATCATTTTCAACCAAGCTGCTCATTAATATGTACTGCTTTATTTTATTGTTAAAATTTACTTTCAAAAAATGAAGAAAAACTAAAGAAAAGTAGTTTTTTGTTACGTTTTAATTTAATTAAAATTTACACCAGAGCTTTGATAATAAAATTATATAACCATTCCCTATCCATTTTAGTCAAATATTTTTCTTTTACCCACTAGTTTTAAAATATTAACTATTTCAGTGAAAAATAGGATTAATTTTATATTATGAACTCTAATTTACACATTTTGATAACTGAATAGTAATATACATATCTGCATATATATATATATATATATATATAGTAATGGGAAAAAACATTATCGTATAAATTCCTAAATTTAAGAATTATTTGGTATTTGTGATGCTCTTGTTAACGGTCTAACCTTCAATAAAAGTCTCACCTTCAAAAATCGTAAGCATTTCTACAAGATAGTCACTTTAAAAGTAAATAATTATTATACAGTACCGTTATTTGTATTACAGACATTTTAGATTTTCTATAAGGATAGCTGAAAGTGGTTTGCATTTTTTACTTCATGGGAATATAAATAAAAATAAGAAGGCACTGTAAGGGTTGTGAAAGTACAACAAAAAGTAGGCGTACAAGAAATAGATCTGTTGATTAGTTCGAGATTCGCCAGTTTAGTTATCAGATGTTAGTATTCAGAGAGACAAAACAGTCCGAATAAGACAATAATTAAAGTAAGTAGAGATAAATGAGTAATCGCTTCCTTTTCAAATTCATACTCAAGCAAAGTATTAGGAATGAACAGAAATAGTCGGACAAGTCAGATCTATAAACTAACATCCCCTATCGTACACATTATCAAATATTACTTATCAACTAATTTACAGCATCCGAAAAATAAATAATCACAATTAAATTGTACCCTATTTCAAAGATCATTGTTTTCTTTTTCATAATGGAAGTGCAACGATTTTGAAGGTCAGGACGGGGTATTTAATTAATTTAAAAAAATGCTTTTCGTTGTTAATCCTGAAAAGGGACTTCCGTTTGTGTTTCCGTCGATAGTAACAGCTCTCGAGCCGGAATTTAAAAATGTCATTTGACCATATTCATAAGCTTAGACTGGGATCAAAGCTTTAAATGCTCAGATGACGAGTGTTTTTCTAATAAAATTTAAAAAATAAAACAAATTTGAAACTGGGTTCAAATTCGTGAATTTTTAATGGGTGTCTTTGTTTTCTTTAATTAAAGAATATCTAATAAATATCTGTAAAAGAGATTCAGAAGAAGAAAACTATCTTAAGCTAAATTTAAAAAATTATTTTCTAGTTAGTGTGTTAACCGCGCAGAACAATACACGTAATTTTATTACCTTGCAACTTGAATTTCTCAACTTGAAATAAATTACTAGTGGTGTAAAATAAAATTTTTCTGCATCACGATTTTAGTTATGATTGCGTAAAATGAATCCGACAAAATAGTTACTCTTAAAAAAAAGTAATTAAAAAAAATTTCGTAATCTGTAAAAGAACACGCAATGAAAGTTTTCTTAGTAAATATTTTTTTATGGGCAAAACATTATTATTCAGTTTTATTAAAAATCGAAAAACAAAAACTCACAATTAAAAAAATATATATAAAACAGTCTAGCAGTAGCTGTAAGAAGAAAGAAGATAAGGAATGGAAAGACAACACGCAGAAACTTAACAGAAATCAGTCATTTGAATAATAATTAAACGGAAACAGAAAAAAAGATAACCACAGAAGAAGACAAATAAAAACCGTATTCAAAAAAAAAAAGAAATACAGATTTATTTGAGCAAAAATTGATACTGTTAAAAAAACACAATTAATTATGGCAGACATATGGGATATTTCATCAGCTTTTAAAGATGTTCGTCTATTCAGCCATATTCATCACCACACAAAATCAAAACTTCAAATTATAATACCTCATAACGAATGCAATCAAGAACAGATCACAAATGTAATGAACAGTTACGCAATACTCATCAGGGATATCATTTATCGTTTGATTTAATAGTATAAGAAGTCTATTAGCGTACCTTAGGCGTAAACGGTTAAGAAAGACAACTTCCTGTCAACTACCTTGTATCGGATACTTCTATAAGAAAATACATCTTTAATTAGTCACAACTTATTACTAATAACAATCAGCCACTTAATTTACCACATTCATTTAAAAGAATTTCACAAGCACGTACAATCAGAACTTAACATGATCTATAAATTCAAGCTACATTTCCCTGCATATCAGGTCGTTTATGCCTGGGAATCATGATTGGCTGGAAACCCAGCAGAAAGTGACATGAATATTGCAATAGCCAAGAAGTATAATAGGCGTAAGTGCACTTTACTATAAAATGAGCGGATAATTTTTAGCCGGTAATGTTAAAAATTAAATGTATGAGATTTATGAAAATAAAATAATTTCAATTTTTTAAATTAAAAATTCGGATTCTTCTATTAAGTTTGATTAACATAATTACTTTTTTTTAGATTTGACTATTGAGAATTAAAAAGAAAAACTGTGAATAGTTTGTTTTCTGAAACCGGGTGATAAAACCTGAAAACTGTGAAATATACAGTATATTCATACAGATCAAAAACATTTTTAATTTGGTAGAAGATTCTGCGTAAGTTTCTTCATACAACATTTCTTACACTAATAATAATAACAAAAATTTTAAAAGGAAAATCTTTATTTCCTTCTGCGAAGTAAAGAAAGTATTGTGATTGCGAAAAATTCGGTTTTCAAATTTCAACGGAAATATTCATTTTTACCATCCCTGAATCCATTTTCACTAGTTTCAGCGTAACGAATGTACGTACATATTTCACATAATTGGATTTAGGACTGTTGTAACATGTTGTTCTGCACCTCCCCTCTTGATTGCAATCGACTGTACCAAAAGTGTCCAAAATCCAATTTTTTTGAATTTGGTAGTTTTTCTTAACTGCAGTAATAATTGGAAGGTTTTCAACGATATGTGGTATTTATTTTCATTGGGTGCAGAGTTATGGTCAGATAAAAGTTTAATTAATGTAATATTTGGATCTTAAAAGAGGGAAGGCATGTCGGTTCGAATCCGACTTCATATCCTTTTTTTAAATTTAAATACATTGATTTATTAATAACCATTAATATAACTTCTTCTTCGTACCTCTGATTGTAAAAAAAGTTTACAATAAATAATAATTCAATAATAATAAAATAAAATTAAAAAAAAAGATATGAAAAAAACTAGAAGTTATTGTGAAACAAAATTTTATGTGGTTTTCATTTTAATTCAAAAATGTTTACCACATAACAACTTCAGCGACGTGAAACAAAATTAATATATAAAGTAATATAAAATACTGATACGGATACCATAAAAAATGTGATGCATGTGGTGTACACCACAATTAAATTGTGTAACTGCCCATTTTTTTCAAGAATTGAAGAATCATATCTCACTTTCAAATGAAATAAGTTTAATTGAAGTCCAACAAAAAAGGTATATATGTAATTTAATAAGTTTACAAGGAAGTTATGTGGTGTCCACATCAGTTTTTTATTTTAAGAAATTATGAAATAGGAATGAGAAAGATTTGGTACCTAAAGAAAATTTTCAAAATTAAGGATTTAAATAATAAAATATTTTTATAAACACATTTTATTAATTAAAAAAAAATTAAATATTTTTCTAATTTCTAAGAAAATATGTAACATCGGACATCGTTTGTTGCATTCTTATTGTTTAACCTAATATGTTTCACTTTTCTGACGTAATTTTAGAAACTTTCAAATAAGTACTAGTATTTTTAAAATATAATATTTGTCTTGCATAGAAGTTAAATAGCAAGCAGTATTTGAGTTCCGTATTTTTAGTTTTTAGATGTAAAACTACAATTTCTTTCTGAAAAATTTCTTGTGACAGTAATGTTAAAAGTCCTACAGCTGAAAATTTATAAAATTAATTGAATAAAGCCTTGTTATCTCGTATTTTTACACTACAAAAACTATCATAAATAAAGCAAGAAAACAATTGAATCAATAAGACAACAGAAATTATAAAAGTAGTTTACTGTAAAACTGCTTAATAATAGTAAAAAGGTAATACAATAAGAAGGTTGGTATGTCTTGGTAGATTAAATCAAAATACCAGTGGTGAATTGTACACGCAAATGTTTTTTTTTGTTTATTAGGAAAATTTGTGAACAAAATAATTAGCTAAATTATGAGATGAAGAGTTTAAATTCACACAATGAAAATAATTAATAAATTGTTCGTATATAAAAAATTTAATAATGATGTTAACCTTACTCATATCACGTGACCGCTGGTTAACACAACAGGTTCTATATATATATATATATATATATATATATATACATCTATATATAAATATATATTAGCCGTTCCTCCATCGCAACTTCTCCCGCAATATAATTTCAATATCAAACCTTTTTTTTATTTATAAATAAAAATTATTTATCTAAGAATATTAATTTTAGAATTTCATTAAATTATGATAAAACGGTAAATAGAAATTTTTATTAAAAATGTATAAGGAATAATACAAAACGAATTGTTGCACAACGTTTAAATAAAGACAAAAAAAATGAAGATAAAAAAATTAAACAATCTTTGTCAAACAAATCCATCTTATTAATTAACTGAAATAATCCAATATAAAGTGATAAACTAAAGGTAAAGAAAACATACATTAAAATCCCCTATTTACCATCCCCATCGCGGCTTTGCCCGCGCTATTTGGTTACTTGTGATTCCCGTCGCGGTCAGAGAATTTTTAGCCGGTAATGGCTTGCTTCTCTCCCCTCTTCCCGTTAACCATTTGCATGCCCCATTCTAGTGAATATCTTGTTTAGTATAGTCGGAAATGGGGAAAAATTTTCAATCATTGTTCAAATTTCTTTTAACCCCTTTCCTTTCAAGGTTGAATTTCGAGAAAATCAATTTGATATCTTCATGTATTACCGGCAAATTAAAAAAAAATAGCCGAGGTTCACAAAAAATTCAGAATCCATTTTAACCCTGTAAATTTGAAATTTCAAAAAATCCCTACTTTATATGCACTTACAATGTAAGAAGAATATGTTTGTAAATTTTCATCAATATATACTAGCAGTTTTTGCTGGTCGTTGATGAATCAGTCAGTCAGTCAGGACAAGTTGCTTTATAGGAATAGATGACTGAGTTTTATTAAATAATAATAAAATATAGAACTAAAAATTTATATCGATGTCCTTTATAATGAATCATTCAAATTTATCTTTTATATAATTTTAAAATTAATTATTTTAAATTTTATTTTAATTAGTTAGTCTAGTTGGATTAATCTAGTGGTAAATTCGTCGTCGCAAATCATCTGATTTCAAAGGCAAGAGTTCTATCAAATAAAGGCAATTGCTTTTAATCGGATTTAAACTCGATATCATGAATACCTGTGTTCTTTGGTAATTTTGAGTTCAATTAATCACACGTCTCAGGAATGGTCGGTCTGAGTTTGTCCACGACTACACCTTTACCTGTACAGTTATAATACACTGGTAAGAGTCACTAATGACTTTAATTGCTGATGCGATTATAAAAAAATTAATACTTATTTATTAAAACAGCCCTAGAACACTCATTATAACCTATTATTTAACATACAATAATAATTAATTTAAAAATTCTTTTGATATAGCTGAAATTATTACAAAACTGATAGAGATTTTTGTTTAACAAGGGAAAGTTTAGTTCATAAAAAAAAAAATTAAAAGAATTATAAAAAGTTTTATTTTTAAATTAACGAAATTTTAGTTTACAAAGAAAAAAGGATTATTAAAAAAAACCTACAGCATATTAGTTATTAGTACCTTTGCTATTGAACACAAATATAATTTACCAATTTTAGTCATTTACTTTTCCCTTTAATTTACTTCCAGTGAAACATATTGTATACTTCTTTTCTACCGTAATGATGGAAAAATAGTATACATTTTGCAAAAAATGGTTGAGAGTTTATTTTATAAAAATAGTACTACTTACTCTAATTACTGCAAATACTTCATAAAGTAATAAAACTAACTACTTTGAGAAAATGTTTGTTATTTATAAAACAAATTATTAATCACCAAACTAATAATAAAACCCTAATTAGGTTTAATAATAATTAGGTTCAAACTAATAAACTCTAATTAGTATCACTTATTTCTGTGATAAATCTGTCTCAATACAAAAGTAATTTTAAAAATCGTTTCAGACTATTTTTGTCTCCGTTAATTAACTTTACTTCATAATAAATAGTGGCTCATCACTATTTACATTTTATAAGATAAATACTAAATTATATGAAATAATTTAGGTGCAATTTGAAAAAGATCAAGTCTTTATGCTGGAATAGTAACAAAAATAAATTTTGTGTGCAATTTTTAGAGGTGGCAATTTTTCATGATCTAAACGACCAGTCAGATTTTAGGAGAGTGTTTATTTAAAAAAGTTTCACTGAAAAAAATAAATAAATTTTTAAAACAATACTAAAGTAAAGTAATGTTTCTAGAAATTAAATAACCGATGCTTTTTCGTATGAAGGCCCCTTACATCAGCAGCTATGTAGCGTATTTATATGGTAGCTCTTGAATCTCCGTTCATTGTCAAATATTATGTTGTAATGATTGTTTCTTTACTTACGTACTTAACTGCGTTATTAAAACAAACGTGGCAGCTTTCTTTTCAAAAAAAAAAAAAAAATCCTCTACGATTAAATAATACTGAAAATGGCTAATAATCAGAAATCTGTTAATAAAAAAACGTCCAGATTATGCAAGATTTATGAGAAAAGATTATTTTTTAGGCGATTATGCAATTTTTACACTTTTTTTTATTTTCACACATATCTAAATTGGCGTTCCGTTAAGAAGTAGTTTAAAAAGGTAATATATAGGCTCTTTCAGGAATGGTTTTTAAGTATTACGTCTTTAATGAATGAAAAAGAATACGGGAAAAATCCTTGAATAATTACCGTTATGAAGGACGATTATTAAACAAATTTATCAGCAAATCTAAGCGACTGGTATGATGAAAATTAAGTACAGAAAAAAATAAAAACAATAAATTGGAAGTAACAGGAATAATGAACAGGCCGACGTCTTTTAAGTTTATTTTTTTTGTGGTGTTATTTATTTAATGAAAAAAAAAAATGATTCTAATTTCTTCCATTATATCTTGTGCAATTAATTATAGTAGAGTATGTTTTTATCATTCATGTTGCGGTCTACTGAACAATACGCTATAGAACTCGGCTATAATCAAAGCTATATTTGTTTTAACTGGCCTCCTTCCCTGTATGACTGTATAAAACGAAGCGTTGTGTTATTCTTACAGTTATGAAGTTTGAAGATATAATTATAAAGTTGTACGCCTGTGTACCGTACTGTCACCGGCTAAGTTGTACATGTAATTACCACATACATACGATTATAATAAATGAGAAGGATGTTGTGAAATAGTGTCAAAAATCTTACATAATTTATTTACCTAATGTTGCAACAACGTCGTTTCCGTTTTATACACATCGGTGCATAAGATTTAAGTGTGACAAAAAGCATTTTAAAGAATTTTAATTTGTACTTTTATAAATGTATAATTGATATATGTTTTTTCGTCACTTAATTTACTTTTAATTTCAACAGTAAAAAAATATTGCCTTTTCTTCCTAACAGAAAAATAATAAAGTTAGATTAATTAGATCAGTACGGATGATACAGTAGTCCCGTTTGTATCAAATGCATTTCAAGGTATTAGGGATTTTTTGAAATCGAAAGTCTATTTTTGGAGGGGTTGTCTTCCTTTGATAATATAATTATTATTACTAAAGTACAAAATGTTTCTTCTACCCTATTTGGTAACATTATAAGGAATAGACATATCATCCTAAAAAAGTCTGTGCGTAAATTCTCAAAAAACAACATTTTAAATTGTTGAATAAACATAAAAAAATTTACTTAAATAAAACATCTTAAATAAGGAATATCATAAGGGTAATAATAATAATAATAATAATAATAAAGCCCTGAGGTAGAATTATCTACCTCAGACGTGGATTATCTCTTCCGGACGTGGGTTAATACCCACGTCCGGAAGATAACATCTACGTTCCACGTCCAGGGTGGAAACAGCTGTTCAAACGTACAGTAGTTTAGTTGGCTAACGGGATTTCCGAGTATGTTTCACGGATTGCGATACTTCTGTGACCTATTTCCACCTGCAGGTCATTAGTGTTGGACTGGAATTTTGGCTACCTGCAGATCTGTCAATTACAAACGATTTGGATATGGATTAATGCCGTCTTTAGAGCTGGCGATGTGACAGCGTAGGTGATGTTATTGCAGGTGTGACGGAGACCCTTCGCTGTCCGTATGCCCCCTGCGATGGCAAGCATGTAGTAAGGTGCCCATGTATATCGGTGAACGGGAGCCCTGAAAGCTTCGGCCAGTAGGGGCCTAGAGTCAGTGCAGAGATTGCGCATCCGTTCTCTACGGAGAACGTAGAACATATGCCGGTTCCACCGGAGTACCGGAACTAACCTCCAAGGTTAGTAGCCCTGGAGTGGGATTGTATTCCGGCGTCTAGCCTTGCTACAGAAGGGATAAAATTAAAATGGAAGTTGAACAACTTCCCGTGGCTGAGGGTTCACATAAATACCCTCGTTTAGAAACATCCGATTTGCCACCAGCGAAAAGGAAATACAGTAAAGAGAGGAGGAAAATGAGGAAAGATAAGATCAGTAAAGAATTACAATGGTCTTTGTTTGGTAACAACTCATTCAAACCTAGAAATTTAGTGTTCATGAGAGAGAATGGAGGTTTCCAGAAAGGAAGCCCATTCTTGATCGAAAGAGCGATTACGAGTTGTGCTGGTGGTTCTGTTAAGAATATTCGGAAGACTTTCAACGGACTACACGTTGAAACACTAAACGATAGTCAGACAGATAAAGTTCTATCTCTGAGGAAAATTGGTGAGTTCTTGGTGTCTGTGGAGCCGCATAGTACCCTTAACTCGTCAAAAAGTGTTGTGTGCAGAGATCTGCTGAATTGTACTGAGGATGAAATTGTCAAGGAAATGTCTAGTCAAGGTGTAATTCAGTGTCGAAGGTTAACCATAAAAAGGAATGGTGAGGTGTTTCCTTCTGCCTCACATGTGCTGACCTTCAATAAACCAAAACTGCCAGAGAAGGTACAAGCTGGTATACATCGTTTAGATATACGCGCTTTTATACCGCAGCCAATGCGATGCTTCAGGTGCCAGCGCTTTGGACACACTACAGCTAGGGGTGAGAGACAAGAGATATGCGTGTGTGGACTTAAAAAACATGAGGGCGAGCCATGTAAAGACCCTCCAACGTCTGCCGATCAAGGAACTGTTCCGTTTATTAGACGAAAACGGCTATTCAAAAGATCAAAACGCTTCAAAAGATTAGCTACCCTAAATTGTCAGTAGCATAACGCCTCAACCGACGGCTACTTATGCGGGGCTGCTGTCCCTTTGGCTCCTTAAGTCGACGTATAAAGTTGCTAAAGTTGCTAGCGAATCTTGCTCCAAGTCTCGCACTTTGATTGGAAATATTATTGATACTAAGATTCAATCGAGGCAACAGAAAGGAAAAGTCAGAGACAAGAAGTCTCATCCTCAGATGGGTATTGTTGATAATATAACTGAGACTAACAAACAGAAAGTAGCAGTAAAACCCACTATTTCAAAAAAAGTTAGCGGTGTTGTGCACAAAGATACAGAATATCAGAAAGACCCAAATTCATCAATCCGACTGTCAGCCATACGGAAAAGGAGAGTGTGGCAAGAGTGCACAAAAAGACTGAGTGTAGACCAATGCAGGTGGAAGTAATAATTGAGAAATCTTTAGATATAGTTGCTACAGTACACGCCGCTATAGAGCCTCCAAAAGCCCAAAGAACTTTCAAGGAGAGGGCGAGTACATCAACTACCCCATCTCTGAATCTCAGTCAAGTACTAATATTACTAACAGCATAGCCTTATCAAGAGAGTCAAACTTAGACACGATAATTGGTATACCGCCTTCAAAACCTAACATCTCATCACCTTAGTGTTAGTAGAAGAGCAAATAAATATCTGAAAGAGAGGAAGATGACATGTCTGAAGCCTCAGAAACACTCTCTCTAGAAGAAGTGAACAATACTTACTTCTCTGTAAGGAGAATGAAGAAAAGATCCAAGAAACACTGGCCAAAAGGAAAGCCTAGAAAGTAAAGAGGCAAACATATGAAAGACAAAGATCAAAGATGTAATTATAATTATTGGAACATATAAGAAAAACTTTCTTTGACTAAGAAGAAATGCGTTCACTTTTTTATTTTTATTAATTTGAGTGGAAGGGGCTAATGACCAAAGTAGTCGATGCCCCTAAAACTTGAAGAAAAAAAAATAATAATAAGAAAAGGGAATAAATTATAAGACCTACTGAAATAAAAGTTTAGTAACATCGTTATTGTAGAATAAATAAAATCTAAAGGTGGGTCCACCCTACAAGCTGTTTCTACTTGCTTCCTTTATCGCTACTCCTATAACCCGGCATGTGGAACACACTCTACTGGTTGCCATACAAAAATAAGACCTCCAATTGACTTGTTTTTATTATTATTTTAATTTATTTTTATTGTTTATTTTACCGTATTAAATTTTTTTTTCTATTATTTATTTGTTTAAATTTGTCGTTTAATTATTTATTTCATCTGTTATTTATTTATTCTACTGTATGTATACATTTGAGCTGCAATATAAATTATTTTGTACGTATTATCTTATGTTTTTTGTTTATAAAGTATAGTACGAATTAACACTTAAATTAATTAATAAAATTAATTTTAAAGTTATTACATTACAAACCTTTGTAGTATTCATAATTTAAAAAAAAATAAATTTAATAATGATTATAATTATATTACTTTTACTCACGTTTCTTTTAACATATTATTTACGTATTTTTTTGTATAATCTAATATTATTATTTTGTAATTTTTTGCGTGAAATTTATAAATAATTTTCGTAAATAACTACCGCAACGTCAAAGAAAATTATAACATTATAGTCTATAATAAATAACTCATTTCGTATACCTTTGCATTACGTCATTGTTACTGTTTATTTATTGCAAAACCTTATCATAAAAAAATCCTTCAACATACTTTAAAAAAATATATACCTTAAAGAAATTCTACCCTAATAAAGAGCATTTGTATGCGGGTTTGTATGTCTGTCCGTCCCCTTTAGCTTAACACTGGAAATATACCGATCACTAGCGGAAAATTCCGATTCTTTAGTACACCCTCTCGTGGTGGTCAGGCGTATACTTCTTATATTATTATATATCGATATATTAATTATATATTATTTTATTTATGCGATTGTTTTTTTTTCCATAAAATAATGAACTATAACCAAAAAGAAGGTACCGCTATATAGCGATTCCTAACGGAAAATCCCGATTTGTTAGTAATGATTTCTAGAGTCAAATTTCTAATTTAACTTTCGATATATCAATTTTCATAATTAAAAAAAAAATATTTTTACACAAGAGATAATCAATTTTGGACAACTATTAATCACAATCCGAGACACCTCCCGCCAGGACTACCCGCCCTGGAGGACCTAGCTGCCTACACCGGGCTTGTGCAGCTAGTGTACCTATAAATTACTTCATACACATCTTGAACAAAATATTAGGAATAAATAATTTTATTTGTAATAAAAAATATTTCGTTACTATATTAGTGACGTCATAATTAGATACGGTGCAAGTCAATGCAAATTAATTGGTGTGACTTTTGGAATTCACTACTTTGATGAAAAGACGCTGAGTGATGTGAGGGAAGTCGCTGAGTGAGCGGTGGAAGGGATGCATTAGTGTACTATAGACCCGCCTTCAGATATTACATGCACTATAGCGTTTGAATTTATAAATAGAATGCAAAAAAATTTTTTTTTTCTTTTATATTAACTGTATTCTAAAACATATTTTTCTAATAAATCGTAGATTTTTTGACATCACAAGCATTGTGATGTCAATCAATGCTGAGTTTTTCAACTCAGCATTGATTTGATTCCATTAGTTCTGTGATTGTGCTCCATTCCATTAATAATATATTAAATAACAACGAATAAATTAACTTGTAACAAAATACAGAGAAGTCGTTAGTTTTTAAAGATAACAAGTTATTTTTAAAAAGGACACATTCCTTTTAATTGATATCAATTTACCTAAAGTATTTTTTTAAGTTTTGGGGGCATTGACTGCTGTTGTCATTAGCTCCTTTCCACATCAAAAAAGACAAAAAGTAAATATTTCTTTCCTCCCCTGATAAAAACTCTAGCGACATAGTCAGAAGAGTAGTCTTGACAAATCAGATCATAAATGTTATTGCACAGACATGGGGTTGGAGTTTTTCCAGAACATTATTATTATAATCAGCCTCCTCTTAGAGGCTCGAGGGGCCGCTGATTATGACTGCGGTTATCTCCATGTTATATGCAGCGTCTGTTTGGTGTGCTGCCGTCAACTACAGGCGTAATATTGAAAGACTACAAAAAGTATACTGAAGATCCTTGTTGGAGAGATATGTGCATACAGAACAGTGACCTATGAGGCGTGCTGTGTTCTCGCTGCAGTCCCCCTGTGAATCTGCAGGTCAGAGAAGGCAAACAGATATATGATGGTACGAACAAGGAAGAGGCAAGGTCGAGTACATTTGAGAGCTGGAACGATAGATGGCATACTGATGGTGTCGCTATGTGGACTAAATCGCTCATCGTAGATCTTAAAGGTTGATGCCTTAGAAAGCACGGAGAAATTACTTTCCACATGACCCACCTCCTCACTGGACACGGGAGCTTTCAGACCTACCTCCATCGCATTGGAAAGAGAAACTCTGGCAACTGTATGTTTTGTTAATCTCAGGACACGGCGGAGCACACCTTGTTACATTGCCCAGAGTGGCATGCTAACAGGATCACTGCAGGCATCGACGGGCTTAGGCCAGAGGACGTTGTCCCACATATATTGTCATCAATCGAAAATTGGAGAGCGGTCGATGGATTTGTCATTGCAGTTATAAAACGGAAAGATGAAGAAGCCAGGAGAAGAGCACTAATCAAGACTCAGACTTGGGCGGGGAGGAGGGACAGCCCGCTGCTGAGTCGCCGAGCGTACCTGCTTGCAGAGATGACGCACCATGACTCTTGAATCCTCGCTGCTCGCATTTACACACACACACAAGGAGGAGCCGGGAAGATGGACAGCCTCCTGCTGAGTCGCCGTGCGTCTCTGATTCGGGATGGGCGGCGGTGATGAAGCACTAGGACTCCTAT
This sequence comes from Zanna intricata, assembly GCA_010016005.3. Lineage (NCBI taxonomy): Eukaryota > Metazoa > Arthropoda > Insecta > Hemiptera > Fulgoridae > Zanna > Zanna intricata. Next base: position 1,940 of record JAAAKQ030054117.1, on the reverse strand, counting down.
CTTACCGTCGTGAACACACATACAAGTACACTCACAAAAAAAATGTATGAAGTGGATTGTGATGGGCGAATGAGTGAGTGGACTAAAGAAGAAGAAGGACGAAGAAAGAAGACGAAGAAATAGACGAAGAAGACATAGATAAAGCCCACAGAGTGTGGTGAAGAAACTGACTGGAGGGATAGCCCTCAGCTGAGTTGTCACCTGCCTGGGCTTGCTGGTGTGGGTAGTGATGATGATGTACGGGGACTCCCGGTCCTCAGAACCAAAAGGTACTTCCCCGAGGCTGAGTAATGCTTAATTGCGGGTCCGGTCTCGGGGAGGAGGAGAACGGTGAGGGAGGTTTAGTCGGTATGGAGCAGGTTATTTTATGCCTAACAACACCTTGGCAGAGCCTGTTAGCCTGTTAGTTAGCCTCGGACGGTTATCGTTCTGGATCCGAGCCCGACATACCCGCGGTGGCGTAAATGGCATTCCTTCATCATCGAGAAAAAACTTATTATTATTAATATATTTGCTCCTCTCCCTAGCCTTTATAAACGTGTAACCTGCTACTCTAATTAATATGTTAAGACAAATCTTATACAACATCCTTCGTAACAAAAATATTTGGAAACTTGTAAACAACCTAATATAGTATTAAAAATTAACATAATTAAAAATTATTACAAAATTAGAATAATAGCAATCATTTATGTAATGTGTATTTTTTAAACTTTTTTTTTATGGAATTTAAAACATCTGAATTATTCAGTTGAATAATTAAACTTGTATTTAAATAACATAAAAATATGTGGAAATATATGTAATCAAACAATTTTAAATAGAGTTTATTTTGATAAATTTGTCGAGCTTTCTAAAAATACTTAATTCAAACCGTAAATGCATAGAATTTAATATCCTACAATCACACCCATAAAAAAAAAAGAAAACAAATATTCTTTACTAATCCAGTTATATGGACGAAAAAACCAGTTCTATTATTATAGTATTATAATTAAATATGGAATGGGAAATGATATATTATCATTGTTGTTATTATAATTATTAGTTAATTATTACTTATAAATTATAAACGCGGCATACGATTGTATTACCATACTATTGGCATATTGCTTGTGCTTCGCCCCCGCGACAACAGCATTACCGCTTTACTATGACTTTCTCATTTTAACAATGTCAGTACTTTCGCTAATTAAATCATTTTCTAGTAAGATTATTATTTTTTTATCACTGCAAATAAACTCGGATGCAAATTACAGTAAGTACAATGTTATATTGAAAGCGATATCCGCGTAATGTACCGCCTTAAACATAAGCTTCTTTTAAATTAATATTATGTGTACATAATTATAATTTATTTATCTTGAATTATCTAACATAATGTGCATATATGAAATATTTTACAATATGTAATTATTAATTTTACTTTCGTTTAAAAATGTTATTCTAATTTACTATAATCATATTCTGACGGTGTTAACTGGTTGAACTAACATATACTGTTATATTAAATTCATTGGCATTTAATGAACGTCGGATTACTTGTTAATTTTCTTTATTTGAAATAATTTTCTAAGCATAAAATTATTAAATTATTAAAAGCATTTCCCTCTTCTTTTACTTGACTGTTAGAAGAAAATCTTAAGATTAACTTGTATAATTATATGGAAAAAAAAATTGAATAATTTTCAAAGGTGATTCTAAACCTGTAATAAATGCGCAAAATCAAAAAAAGAAAAAATTATCGTCAAGAAATTAAAATAATTAAAATGCTAATAAAAAATATAAAAATGCTAGTATAGGTAGTTGCTTTTCCTTGGATTTGAATACTAGATCGTAGCCAAACCAGCCCACGTAGATCGTGGCTGGTTTAGTGGTTGACGCGATCGAAAATCAGCTGATTTCGAAGTCGAGAGTTCTAAGGTTCAAATCCTAGTAAA
>JAAAKQ030054106.1:4118-16130 GCA_010016005.3 Zanna intricata | reverse complement strand
GGACGAACTACGACTCCGCAGAGGCCTGTCCCCTCCCCCAATCTTATTTCTCCTAACTGATTCTCCTACTCCTCAACTTCTTCTTCTTTAATCTTTATTACTGATGTGATCTATTTACTGATCTTTTCCCATCCTGTTAAATTACGCAGCATAATTGTCATCACCTCATTAAGCGTCGTCTCAGTTACATTCAATTCGTTTTTAATGTTCTTCCATCGGGGACATTCTATGAAAGTGTGTTCCACCGTGTCCGTTTCTCCACAATAATGACAATTTCTTCCAATCCCTTCTTTTACAACGAAAGAGATAGTCATTAAATTCCCCATGGCTGGTGAAGAACTGGGAGAGGTGGGATTCTACTCCTTACCGAAACGCAACCGTAAACCAAGGTTGAACATATCATGCCGATAGGTGAATGGCTCTAGATAGTGAGTCTCAAACGATATCATGTAGGCACCAGGGTGAACCCAATTGTATGCAACCCTCGCTCTAGTAAGCACGTGCTCTGCTAGAATAGTTCTTAAATTGCAGGTACTTGTGGGAACCGTATAGCAGTTCCAATTAAAAATCTTTTGGTGATTGTTGAGCCAAATGAAAAAACTAACAAATCGGGGAGTTTGAATGAACTTCGATCAACCTTATCAGCCAAAGATTGTACCTAGCGAAATAGATACAAGATATATACCAGAGAGTAGTAAATTAACAAGTGTACAGTTTCTTGTAGTTAAATATAACAAGGAAAGTGAATAATTTGGAAAAATGTCTCCCTTTCTAATAAATAAATCCATTAAGAAGCTTAGGAGTAGCACCTTGCTATTGAAGAATGTAGGGAAAACCAATGCCGAAAACCCCTACCCCTTAAAAATTTAGAAAGAAAGATGGAGTGATAACAGAGCCCCACGATACACTAAATTTCAGCAAGGGAATGATCTTTTGCTGTGCCTTGGCCGGTATTGAATTAGTGTAAATATCAGAAGAGCTATTTCCGCAGGCAGTCACTTCTTTGCAGAGGATTATAAGGAAGGAGAATGGTGTTGATGTGGCCTCACTCATTCTAAACTTTTCTGCTCTAAAGGTTCCTAATGGATAAAGGTTGGCTATATTTTTGTTTGCGTGTGATCATATATACTAAACCCCAGACGCTGCTTTCAGTGTCAGAGTTTTGTTTTGGTCACACCAAAACTGTAAAAATGGTTGCAGAAAGGAGCAAATTTGTACGCGTTGCGGCTGTCAGGAAGTGATGTCATCACATGAGCTGAGGCAGAGGGATGTTTGAATTGTCAGCCAAAGAGGGATGTCTAAAAGTCAGCCACGCAGATGGTTGGTTAGGTAAGCAGGATGGATTGGGTACAAAGATTCTTTTAGCCAATACGACGAGAGTGGTAGCCTAGTCCTCCAACTTGCCAAGATTACACAACTGGTAGTCAATAGTATAAGTGAATATATTCCTCAAACATCTGAAAAGTCAAGGAGACATGCTGTTGCTTGGTGGGTCGAAGACTGCGGGAGTGCACCAAGGGATCGTCGCAGGGCTCCCTACATGTTTCCAATCAAAGATGTACGAAAGAGATGCTCTGCGCCATCCAAATGAGAGAGCTGTTTGACATCTAGTTTTTCGGTGATCTAAACGGAATTATGGATGATTTATGTAGATACCATTTCGCAGAAAATCCATCATCGGATATTTGGAGGAAAGTATGAGCCGTGTGATCTGAACAATCACCGCAACCAATTGAACTGGAAACCAACAGCTTCATTGTCACCGCGCCAGTTAATGTGGCAAACACGTTTGGAAACTCGTTTAGGTCAATTTCACTTATATCATCATACGTTCTGAGTTGGTGACGCGGTGTAACACAATCGCCTGCTGGATCTCTAATCATTTTAGAATTTAGGCAATGAGCGCGCTGATTGTGTGGTAAATGAGGCTTTGTTTACAGCCTCCTTTCACTAATCGCATTGTTTCGAACGATCTTGTCTGTTTTCTGATGAGGATGGTTTGTGATGAGTGGAAGGTGAATGGAATACTATCATCAAGAATAAACTTCGTCCAGTTAAGAACACTGTATCACCGTGGAGCTCCTCTTTCGGGAATAAGCGTCGAGAGGAGGTAATACTTTTCTGTTTGCGAGTTGGGTACACTAAACTTACTCATGGGCACCTTATTCACCCATCTGAGTCGCTGTGAGTTCTAAGAGGCTGATATCTGAACTATCTTTGGCAACAATATAATGTTATCTAATGTTTTTTTCGATTTCATAAGAGCGTGCATCGGGATTTACATATTTGACTGAAACCGTAATAAGTTTTTGCCTTTTGGCGTACGGTAATTTTTTGTTTTATGTTTTTTAATATTGTTTTTACTTTGGTATTGTTTCGCACTAGCAAACCTCATAAGCGTTTTACATCCTTTTAATTATTAAGGTAAATTCTAATTGTTAATCTTTAATCATTTCTATAGTAATTTTGTCACCGGGCGCTTATAACAACATCTCATTGTGCGCTCAGAAAAAAAATTGATCGGTATTTAAACGTCTTACTAGAAAAAATGTTATTAATGTGTAGTAAATTTTTTTTAATTTTGTATAATGCTGAAATTAATTTTATCATAAAAAGATACAGTACCTGATTTTAATTGCAAACATGTTTTTGTGTTTATAACGCCTGTTTATAAACACAAGTAATTTACACAAGTAAATTAATTACTTAATTACTAATTGCTGCGGGGGTTGTTGTTTTACAGAAATCGAAAATTTAGAATCTCTATGAAAGTTAAAATCAACTTCATGTATTAATGAAGACGGTCTCTCTCTTTTTCCGTTTAGCCTCCGAAACCACCGTAAGTTATTACTTCAGAGGATGAATGAGGGTGATATATATGAATGTGAATGAAGCATAGTCTTGTACAATCTCAGGTCGACCACTTCTGAGAAGTGTGGTTAATTGAAATCCAATCACCAAAGAACACCGGTATCCACGATCTAGTATTCAAATCCGTATAAAAATAACAATCTTTACTAGTATTTGAACCTTAGAACTCTCAACTTGATATACTTTATATGGACTTGAAATCACCTGATTTGCGATGTCGCATTAACCACTAGACCAGTCCGTGGGCTAGATGAAGACGGTCTGAACTTTTTAAATGTCAGAGCTGATATATCTTAAGTAAACTATATAATAACTTATTGTTAGACGGCATTTTGATAGAAACCTGATAAGGGAAAACTGAGAAACTGAAAAGTTTGTTTAAATAAAGCGGTGCATAGAAATGTAATAACTTTCCCTGAAAATTTTTGTATTTTAGACTAAATATTGTTACTTGATTTTCGGTGTATTGTGAAACGTGTGAAATAAAAATAATAAATACTGAATTAATTTATATCTTCTTTCTACTTTTATACCTTGAATTTTTCTTTAGCAAATTTATATTATTATGAGTTATTAATAATTTATTTTTATAAAATTAAACTGCCTAAAGCTTGGAGTCCCCGTTTATTGGGTAAGTAAAGTCACTTTATGTATAACTTTTTTTTTTTTTTTTTTTTTTTAACTTCGGAACCACCGTTAAAGTATATCTTCAGAGGATGAGATGAATGAATTATAGCGTGTATGAAAAATGCCATGCCTGACCAGAACTCGAACCCGGGACCTCCGGATGTTTATGTATAATATTCATCGTTCCGTGTGTAAATAATAACATTATTTCATGTAAGATCTCCCTGTGGGTTCGAGTTCTGCTCAAATGAATGGGGGGAAGAATAGGCCCATGGTGTCTATTGCCGGACGTAAAAGACGAATAAAGGAATAAAGGTATCAACGGAATAATCCGTTGAGTTTATTTATTCTTCTTTTTTCTCCTTCTTTCTCTTCCTTTCTTCCTATCCTTGTTATTCCTTATTATTCCTCTCCTGTTATAGCCGTTGCGACGTCTTTTGAACCACAAGTGTAACCCAAGGTCATGGGAATCTGGTTGGTCCCAGTTGTATTTAGTTCTAGCCTCTGTTCAATGGGTTCTGCAGAAGTGGTCTGCTCTTTCCTCGATACTCGTGGGACCAAAATTACCAGTGCTGAAATATCACCTATGATGGCTGGTGGCCATAAATTTTTAATTTTACCAAAACATGTATGTAATAAAAAATCTACAATTCCTATCGTCTTTCAGCAAATGTTTTACGAATTTATCTCCAAGACAAACACAGACACAGTAGTAAACACAGATGTGTCGAAACAAAATAACACCGTTGAATCTGCATTTGTCGTTAATGACAACCTATGTGTTCGGTCTGGCCAGTATCACAATTCTTTGCTGCCGAACTGTACGCCGCCAATAAAACTTTGAATTTCATTAAATCAAAGTACCGTCATATCCTAATTGTTTAGGACTTGTTTAGTACACTTCAAGCTTTAGAAGAATTTATTCTAGACATTGTATCATCACTGAAATTTATAATGTAATCGCTGAGTTTAACCGTCGCAACATACAGTGGGTTTCTGCTGGATCCCTAGCCACGTGTATTTCCGGGTAATAAATTTGCGGATTTTTCTGCTAAGCAGATTTGATCCGAAGGGCAATCCGCCATTGAATTATCTCCAGACCGCGTCTGTTCATCTCCCTCTCCAGCGCACATCCCTAGACTGTGACCCCGTAAAGGACATCGAATTGATTACGTGCGCGTAAATCTTTCTCCGACACGACCATGGACCTGCAATGTTGCTTAGAAATCTATTCAGTGCTTTCACTAATCTTTCAGTCTTCGCCGAGGTTTCCTTGGTGTGTATTGAAAACGTCCTTCCCTTGTTAGACCCCTAGATAGTTGACAGAGGTCGAGCAGCAGATAGGACGATCATTTAGTATAATAGAGATGGGAGCCAGCGGTCTTCTGTCAGCCATCGTAATAAACTTCGTTTTTTTATAAGAAAGGCATAGGTAACACGGTTGTAGCCATTCTTGAATTTTCCGTATCGCTATATTTGTCATGGCTGCAACATCGTCTTCTATTATCTCTCACACCACCATTTATAACGCCTTGCGTCATATATTTAAAATACCAAAAAAACATTCACCGTATTCTAGGCAATGACACAATTTTATATCTCTCTTTATATGTTTAGTCTTCGGAACTACCGTAAGCTATTACTTCAGAGGATGAATGAAGATGATGTGAATGAAGTGTAGTCTTGTACAATCTCAGGTCGACCACTCCTGAGAAGTGTGGTTTAATTGAAACCCAACCACCAAATAACACCAGTATCCACGATCTAGTATTCAAATCCGTATAAAAATTTTTATCTCTACTAGGATTTGAACCTTAGGTTATCGTTATTCCTAAGAAGAACAAATATGTTTCATAAAACTTAATAATATTTGTCACGAAAAAGCAACCATTGATTCAATTTTTGTTGCCTTGTATTTGTCTATTTTAATGCTAACATTTTTAGTATTTTGTTTTAATATTATTGTTACCGTTTTATTCTTATTTTTTAAACTCTTTTGTTATCCCACAAGGGACCTTTACACTCCTTTCGGACTTCGTTAAATTGTATTTATCGTTTTCTAAATTTTTGTATTTTTTGAAAATAAAGTAAATCTAGATTTATGTTTTCTATATTCCTACTGTGATATTATTTTACTGTAAGGTTTTACAGTTTTTAAGATACAGTTTTAAGATAGTTAACTGTGATATTAGTTTTAAAGTCGTTTTAGATTTTGTGTTATGATATATTTGATCCGGGAAACAATAACGCAAAAGCATTTTCGTCTCCTTCCCCCCCCCAAAAAAAAAAACAAATTCGTTTAAGGAAACTGTAGTATGTTGAATAAATGTTCAATATTTATGTAAAATTCATCAGTGATATGATTAGTGACATTCTATTTGGTAACACTATAGTATTTTCGATTTCTTTATCCTTGACAGATATCAGATAATTTTAAATTTTACACAAATATTTTTTTTCTCTGGCTTTGTACCATCACGCAAATAATATATTCTTGTAATATAATAATAACATTACCATATTATAATTATTTGTAAGATTTAATTTTTTTTTATACTAATTAAAAAAATAATTTCTTCTTTCTATATATGGTTAAAAATAAAAACAATTTAAAAAAATATAATTGCTGTTACATTGAATATCAATAAACATTCTATTTTTGATCACACTATCTTTTACAGAAGATAAGAAATTTATAAATTGAAAAAAAAAAATGTACACTTTTACTTTTCCGGTTATAACAGCTACAGCCATAACGGGATAGTATATAATCGGTCAAAAAAAAAATCTAAAAAACATTGTTTTCTTTTAAATTTTGTACCTTAAGGAAATATTTTTTTTTAAATTTAACAAGAAAAGTAGATTTAAATAAATTGCAAATAATCTGCGAAAAAAGACTTTTATTCCAGTCCTCCCATCTTCGAAAAACCTACTTTGTCAAACGGACAGTACGTATATATGTTGGCCTGTATTTGATCTTATAACCTCTGGACCTCGTTGACCGTTCAAACATGGCAAAAAGGTACTATCTTCGGCGGGGGGGGGGGAATGCATTAAATGTTTGCAGATATTGGTTAAAGGGAGCTGTTTGGGCGGATATAAAATTTCAAATCTATACTGGAGCTTTTTTGCAAAACATTTTCTTACAAAAGTTGGAAGTTTTTTTTATCAAGATAGCAAATTCCAAAAAAAAATAATTTAATATTTACCTCTCTCACAAAAAAAAAAAAAAATATTTATTTTCCTTTTTTTAGTTATATCTTGCTTCAGAAAAGAAATTTATGAGGGAAGTTTTTGCATTTACACTTTTTAAATCAACAGGCTTTCAAACCACTATAAATTTTTGCCCTTCAATGGTCTGTGGTAACAAAAACAATTTTTTTATTTTAAAAAATTTATTTTTAATTAAAATCCATCTCGCAAGTTATCCATTTCTTTTAAAATGTAGTAATCTTAATTTCTTGAAAGCACTGGGATCTTTAGTATTTGAAAAAATTACTCAAAAGTTTTCACTCCCTTCCGAAAAAATTACAATTATGTTTATTTAGAATTATGGCAGTAGTTTTGTTTTTTAAATAATTTTAAAAAGTTGTTTTTTTTTTAAATTTACTATCATCACTAAGGGGTTATTTTCTTAAAAACATTCACCCAATGCTTCCTTTTGATCACTGGAGTCTCCAAAATTATTATTATTTTTTTTTTGCAATTTCATACGTTTAATGATCAAAACGTATTTTGTTAAATAATAAAGCCAGTAAAATAACTTAAACCCCTCCCCTGATGAAGAAGCTCCCAAAATAAAAAAAAATAAAAATCGGAATTTTTTTTTTAATTTTGATTTTAATTTATTTAAAATAAATTTTAGTAAATATTTTAATCGTTAGAAAAAGCTCCCTGATGCATGAGCAAGCCTCTAAATTTTCAAAAAGCCGAAAACATATTTTTCGAAATTGTAGTGTACTAATATTAAAAATGTTGGTTTTTACATTTTTTTTGTTGAGATCTTGACTTCAAAGATTAAAATTAAAAGATTTAAATATAATCAAACAATTTCTGCCGTAGCCAGAAAGGTTTTTCAAAACTGAATTGCATAACTTGACCGGTGTAGCCAAGAAATTTACGCAATTCATTGCCGCCTTTTTTTTTTAAATCGTGCTGCTTCAGTGCTCAGCTAATAATTTATGCCAGATCATTATAAAATTTATATTCTACAGTACAATTTAATTTTAAAAATAGGGGCTGTTAGATGGAAATAAATTACTAATAAATAAATGCTATTTATCCACTTACTCGATTATTTAAGCGGAAAATATGTAATCGATTTTATTGTACTTAGATTTTTAATTAATTTTGTCATATCTACTTCTGCTCATTAAAATTTACAGCGTAGTGTATAGAAATAAATATCAACCTTTCTGCGCATCGAATAATAATATTTACGCAAGTAGGAATATGCAATTGAATTTCCGTCTTTGCATTTGGTGTAATGGCCGTGCAAAATTGTATGATGTATTTATAACTAAATCTAATTTTTCGGAGTAGTAATAGTTTAAAGTATTCGGCGAGTTATATAAATATCGCTCGACGACAGAAACAAATCCGATACTCGTTCCGCTAATGAGGACTACCCCCGCTTTCACTTTCAGAAACCTTCCACGCCTGGACCTTGAGTTGGAGGCCAGGAGGGAAAGGGATCGCCTCTTGTAATGCGCTGTGCTGTCCAACGCAACTAGAAATGACATGGCGCTGCTTTCTGTTGCTATCAACTCTGTTGTCCTCACCTAAAATGGATCACCTAGTTGCGACAAGTTTATGTGAGGGTCTACGTTATTGTACCCCTTTATAACAATACTAGAACGTACATTTCTACTATTTCTCATAGTAATATCGCAACATATTCGACTTTTTTTATCACGATAAGCATGTACTTATAGCCATAATATTTATAAAATATATTACACGTAATTTATTCTTGTAACTTATACTTGGTAAAAGCATTAGCAGGAGGCTATCGTAACACAACACATATCGATGTATGATAATATAAATATAATAATAATAATAGTTTACCGGTTACATTCCCTCTCTCTTTCACGCAAACACATACATAATTTTTTTTTATTTATTACCTATTTAGTACAATATTAATATGTGTAGATTATATATTGGTGGCTGTTATATAAGTGGTAATTTTTAGATGTATTAAAACCGTTTGAATGACCATAAAATGTAGATCTGTACATTTATACTATTGGTAAGGTCATAAATGAAAAGGTTATATTTTATAAAATAAAAAATAAATAAATAATATCTCCCGGAAATATGCGCAAAAATATTAAGTGATTTATTGTACCTGAGATTTATTTATTTAGTTCTACTCGTGAACTCATTATTTATAATCTAAAGTTTATGTTATTTCGTTTGATATACCATTGTAATGGAGGATTAGTAATATTTATTTATGTATTACTTTTTTACCATTGATTCGCTTTCGTTTACTTTTGGGTGTGATGATATAGCTACTTAATTGTAAATGCCAAGGATAAAACATATAACTTAACCTAAAAATCTGTATGAATATTGGGCGTGGATTACAAATAATAATTCATAGAAAAAAGAGCAAGTATATTCTATAATAAGTATCTTTTTAAAATATTATTTACGTATGAATTGCATTATGAATTATATAATAATATTATAGATATTATATATTATTATTATTATTATAGTTAACATTATTATAATTATTCACATGAATAAAATTAGTATCCATAAAATCATTATTGTATTTTGTTTTACTTAATACTTAATAACAGACTTCCTCCATTGCTTCCTAGTGTTCCTTTTTTTCTGTTTCTCACACTTAAATAAATATAAAATAAAAATAAATGTAAATTTAAAACACTTTTCTATCTGCGTTAGAATTTCTCTTTATTGGTTCTTTCCTCTTTATTCCTCACATGCCATCACGTCTTTACGGCTTACACTGTGCCTGATATTTTTGAAAATTTGCCTGTTACTGTCTGTTTTCAAATATATCAATATTAAACTAATTAGCAGTCAAATTCAGGGGAAAAGTTTTCATCACTCACTCCTATTTGTAATTATTATTTCTTAATAGATAATTATGAACTAAGCCTTTTGCATTTCATTTTCTTTCCTACACTTCCTGATTATTTTATAAGCCTATATTATTCTAAAAGATTATGTCTCTTTTCTTACTATATACAGGATAATTCGGCCGATATATTTTTTCCCACCCTCCACAAAAAAGAAAAGAAAAGCAGATTGCAGTAACATTTACTATCTATTATCACAGAATTACAGCTTGTGAAGTTATAAATGTACAATTTACATTTGAGCTAAGTGTACATGATTTTTTTTTAGGTAAATGAATAATAGAACTTTACTTAATTTAAATCGTAATTACTTAGATTTTTATTCACGGTTATTATGCTCCTAAGGTAGATTTGACGATAGAAACGTGTTATTGATATAAGAAAAATGTAGGGAAAGGCCCTCTCGCGAACCAACTAGATGGCTCTTGCGAACCGTCTAGTTAATTTAAATCATAGTTTAAAACATTTTATTTATTTCTTTTAAGTTAAAAATTAAATACGCCAAACAGGTGTGTAGGAAATACTTGACGTAAGTCGGTTTGGGTAGGTTGAAGGAATTACAGCTAGCAAGAACATTAACTATGTGGAGCGCCTATGAGAAGACGCAGGAATAGCAGCAAAGGTTAACTAACAAGCAATATAGACTTGCAGCCTTATATTTTATATTGAGATACGAGGTCTGTGACTATAAGAGGTTCGGACGGCTTGTTTTCATTAAATTCTGATTGAATTTCAGAAACATTTTTCACGTGAAACAAAATAAACACCGCTTCAGAATCACTTAAAAAACATAATTATGTAATAATTTGTGTCTATATTATATGGTGAAGAGGCCCGTTATTATTTTATATAAAAATATTTCTTAATTCTTCTGACGTATTTCTCTGATTAATTCTACATATGTAAGTGATTATTTAGTTAAAGTTGTGTTCTTTAACTTTATGCTTTCGTTTTTGTTTAATTAATCAAAATAATGAATAAAATGCTTAAATTTTCTACAGCTTCGTGTTTTTTCATTTCTTACAAAATTATCTATTTCTCATATGAATTCACCCTTTCTTGTTCTAAAAAAGGGGAAGCATGTTTTGTAAAAAACAAAACGTGCTTTTGTTTTGATTTTTTCATTTAGTTTATTTAGAATTTTTTTCATTATATCTGGATATAATGCTACTACTACTATAATACTCATCATAATCATAATCATTATCATAATACTGTTACATACTACTCATAATATTTTAATCCTGTCATTTATGGCATTATTACAAGCTTATTATTACGTCGATATATTTAAGGCATAGAATTATATCGTTTGGTTCCTTGTCATGTTAAAACTTTTAAAGATTTTTTAAAACTTAGAAAGTATACCATTATATCAATGCTAATTGCAAAACAAATGGAGTTATTTTACGAAGGGATATTTTGTAACGAGTAAGATTGGAAGCATTTTCTTGTTCGTTTTGCTTTAAAAATACTCGTATATCTGTTCACTTGTTGAATTTTTCCTCTTAAAACATTTACTATCTAAGTATCGTATATAAGTAATAATTTACATGGGTTTTCCCTTCCCCAGCTTAGATACGGTATATACATTAATGAAGTACAATAATTTGTTTGTTTATATTACAAATCCGAGTAATTCTGTGGCTGTAACGCATATAAAAGTCATTACACAGCCGGTCCCTGTAATGAATGAAATGATGTAGAGATCATCAACATCAAATAAATCACTGTCCTTTAAATTAAGGACAATCCAATCTTTAAATTAAGGATTAAATTTTTTTTGTCCTTTTAATTTTTTATTTATCATTGTAAATCAAATCATTGTCCTTTGACAATGATTTAAATTAAACGTCTAAGTCTTGTGATTATGAAAAATCATGATTAATGATATTATTTATCATTAAATAATATTACTTAAATATATATATATATATATTACTTAAATCATATTTAAGTTGTTTAGAATTTTCTTTTAGAAGTGTCCGAGGTTTACTTTTGATCTAGGCCTGATTGATGCGTTATATAAAATGTATGAATATATTTAAGTATTTGTAGCATTCACTTTTTATACTTTATACCTTATGGTAAAATATGATATTTTAAAAGTGTAAAAATACTTAGTATACATAAAAAATGAAAAGCAATATTAATCGATCATGGTTGTAGTACTTAAGTGGACAAAAAAAGAAAATTCAGAATGTTTTTAGGAAAAATTTACTCCAGCACCAAAGTAATCGTGGTTTTGAAATTAAGCAACTAAATAATTATTATCTTAATAAGTGAATGAATAATGATTTTTCCTTTTCCAGTGAACTCCTAACAATAAAAAAAGAAATTTTATGTTTTAATTTAAATATTTTTTGTGATTTGAAGAAATAATCTATATCTCTGT
>JAAAKQ030054095.1:0-16130 GCA_010016005.3 Zanna intricata | reverse complement strand
AACTCGCTAACAAAACGTTTTCAGGCATATGTTTATTGGAAATGTTTTTCTTATTTTTAGATATAGAATCCGTTTCCGAGAGATTGCCGTGCAGTTTTGATATATAAATAAATTTGAATATAATACTAAATTCTATTGAAGATTCTGTACCATTTTAGATTGAATTGTAATCTGTGGAATATCTTCACTGTAGAATTTATAATAATTGCTTTGATTATTCACAAAAGAAAATCATCAAATTTTCTGTCCACAGCTGTGGATTATTGTGGTTCTTATTAGCCTTGAAACATTTTAGTATTCCTGGTTTGATATAAATTTTTTTTGTTTATTTCAAAATTAAACGATGAAACTGTATACATCTGACAAAAATCATTAACTATTTTCTCCGGCTATTCTGCTTGTTTAGATATAATATAAAATATGGCATTTGCATTGTGTAAAATAATCTCTAATAATTTTTTTTTAATGTTAACTTTAATAAAAAAAAGTTGATAATGTCTTGTTACAATCAGTATAATGTTGTAATTTATAGTTTTTAAATACAAGTATTATTTTTATTAATAAGCCAAAAAATAAAAATACTTTGTCTATTTAATCAGAATTAATTATATCATTTTAAAATTGAGAAATAACTAAGAAAACTTATTGTATAAACTGTATCTAAATACACCTAGTGAAGGCAAACAGGTTACTGGTCAACTAACTACAGTGAAAAGGATAAATAACCTTGATCCTTGGTGTCAAAGATGTCAATACTCTATATTTCTGTTTTTTAATGTGTAGATAATCACTATAGTCTATATCATCCGAGAATTACCTGAGAAAAAAGTTAGAGGAAAACGTTTTAGTTAATTGTTAAACCTATAAATTGACACATGTAGTACGCAAAATAAAAATTTTACAAAAAAAAAACTCATAATGCCCATTCTCTTCGAGCATATACGTCTACTTTAGCTAAATTGAAAGAATAGGCAAAATGTGACTTTTTCTTATCAAAAAAAATTTTTAGCTCATTTTTATATTTTTTTATTAATGTTTATAAAATTTTACAATATCCTAAAATACAATATCACGGCGAAAAATGCATGTATTCAAATGAAACCAAATATATTTCAAAGTACTTTCTTTTACCTTTAATTTAAGCTTAAAAGACTGTAATCGATTCAGTCGTTCGGGATATATTTTCAGTAATGTTTTCGTTTTATTGAAAAATTCATATCTCCGAAGTTAATTAACATTAAGAGCTGAAATTTGGAGGGTTGAATAAAGAATATTAAAACATTGAATTGATGCCATTTTTCAAATTTTTTAGTGCGAATTGCCCTAGAAACAGCAGATCGACCGCGCGATCGAGTTTACTAGTAGCTAACAAGTGACCACGTCGCTTTCAGACCGTCGCGTTGTGATAATTGATATCTCTAGTCTAATCATTTAAAATTGATGATTTTTTTTTTTTATAAAGTGAGGTTTCGCGTTGAGATAAACAGGTAAAAGTATAAATAAACAAGTACAATATTTTTTTCATGAAATAAATCATTTTTGCGGTATACATTTGATATTGTATTATTTAATTGCATTTAATACCTGCGTAATCATGTTATATGTCGGCTGCAGACTGAACGGCTGCATATTTGGAGTATTAACGTTTTAGATCGACTAATATATATGTTTGAACATGTATTATTGTTTATAAAGCAATGAAATATGCATTAATGAATATTATAATCGAGTTGCATGGAGTATATATTGCATGTACTCTTTGTTTTGTATTATGTAATCCTATGTAACAGTCGTAGGCGAATTGAAAAATCAGTTTTATTGTAAAGTACCTAAGATATTTTGCAATGCGCTCGGCAAATTGGAAAATTATCTAGAAATTTCTAATCAACCTGGTATTTTTCAGGCTTTTTGTAATGAGTGGATACAACTTTAGACTAATTAGGAAATGTTTTCATAGTTTGCTGTTAAAGGAGAGAAATAGAGGTCCAATACAAACATTATTCCTTCTAATTATAATAGAACCAGCGCTAATCTTAAGGTTAAGTCTGATTATACTTATAATTTCTCTGCAAATACCTTTAAACAAATTAAGTTAATTCAGACAGGTCAGCTATTCTAAAAATTGTACATTTTATAAGATTTAAAATAATTCTAAAATTAATTTTAACAGTATTCCAAAAGATTTAAAGAAATAATTTAAAACTTGTTCAGAATAACAAGCCTACGCATTTAAAAAAAAAAAAAATGAATAACAGTACTCTTTTTCAATAACCTGCAATAATTATCCGGAAGCATTTTTTAACATATTCTTTAACAAAACCTGTTTTAAGTACGAGAGCAACTCACTTGCCGCCTGATGAAACAGCGCATGCGCTGAAGACTACTACCCACGGACGTGTTTAAACCTGTCCGTCTGTAGTCAGTAGTGAGTCATACTGCGTGGAAGTAAGGTCGTATGTGAAACTAGTTTGCGTAGGTGTGAATGAATTTTGAATTTGTCAAATACTGTTCATTTTAATTTTTCTACTGCTTTATTTTTCTTACATTTAAATGACGTAATACATGCATTTAACTATTATTTAATTGATTGTAAAATGTTTGTTGTAAAAGTTATAATTGATTAACTTGTTTGTTCGTTGTAAACGTTAGCAAAACGTTTTGATGTGGATTGACATTTGGACTAAGTTATTTAGCACCTAATAATAGCAAGAACTTCGTGATTAATCTAGTCGTTAAAGCTGACATTAGATTAGTTTTCTTTTTTGTTGATAAAGACGGCGTGAATATTTATTATATTATTTGAGGTTAGAATTTCCTGATAGAATAACTACTTGCATCATGTATTAAAAATATTGTTGTACCCTTTTTATTTCAAAGAAATATTGCAAGAGTTATGTTAAGAAATTCGATTTTTATTCCTTAAGGATTTGAAATTCATAAGAAAGATTTTAAGTGCGATTACATATTTACTTGTTAACGCAGTATTGTGCAATGGTTTTTTTTTTTGAATGTAGCGGGTGTACGTAAAATTTTTGCCTTATTTTACAGCGTATTAATCATTATATATATATGTTACTATTACTATTTAATTAAAACCAGTCGTACAATTTTTATTTTAGTAACAATCTTCGTATTTACGCGTTCATTCCAATGAGGAATTCTTTCTCCAATGAAAGAATTTTATGTCGTCATAAAATTCCATGCGAATATTAGAATAGAAAAGAAATAATTGCTCATCTTGCAGTTTTTATTTTTAGAAATTCTCATTTAATACATAATTATCACTAAAGGTTAGTTTCATATATTTGTAACTCAAAATGTATGGATGTATTATAGTATTATGGAATTATAAACAACGGGGGAATCTAACGATAATAATTTACACAGAAACAGTTTAATTGAAGTATATGTTGTGTTATTTTAAGGGTAAAAAAATTGGGGCAGAATGGAAACTAAAACAGACTAAACAATTTTTCATGTATATTTTTATGTCTACTAATATTGTGTATTTATATTATTGTTTTAATTTGCTGACTATTTTTGTTGAAATGAAGTTTTTCCATTTAATTGAATCAGATAAACATTTTATTATAATAAAATGTGTTTCTTTTCAAAAAGATCACAGTTTAAAAATTAATAGAATCTTTTCTGATCTAAAATATTGTTATTAACATCCTTCTCCAAAGACATTGTGTATTATAATACTTGAAAAATAATAATAGAATTTATTTAGAAAGCCTTATTGTTACAAATTATGAAATACTGTACCAAACTACTTTTAAAACTATTTTTGTTGTATGCAGCAGATTAACATACTTTCGTTGTATGTTTTATAAGATTAGTCAGTTAAGGGGGAAAGATTAGACTTAGTTATAATTTTGATTAAAATGAATTATATTAATATTTTAATTGTATATACCGTCAGAATTTACATTTTAATCAATATAAATTTATTTAATTGTGTATGATATAAAGGATTCAGGCTAGTGTAATGTATTGTTAAAGCAAAAATTATTGGTGCTGGTATGTAGAAAGATTAGTGTGAAACTGGTCAAACTTTACACAAAATCATATAAAAAAAAAAATGGGAATATTTTGACATTCAGAATATGTTTATCCTTCATGTACAGATAAAATACTATGTGGTATTTTTAAGTTTTAGGAACTGTTGGCTAATAGGCCATTTAGCATTTTTATTTAAGAAAAATTAAATATATTCAGGTACTTAAACATTTTTAAAGAACTTTCTGCTTTCAGGAACTAGTAAAAAAGAGTAACTATGAACAATGTGGCAAATCTGCTGCCACATTGTGGCAGATTTCAGTTACAGTCATCTCAGTTACTGAGATTTAATTAAATTAAAGTTAAATTACAGAGATTTAAGCTTCATTCTCCTTTCAGGTATCCTAGACTGTAGGTTTTTCATTTATAAAAATGAAAACTTATTTTTTTCTCTTTTAAGGATGAGCGAAGAATCTGTTGTGTAAAACAGGGTCGGCATTCCTTTCCCTTCAGAGTATGTAATCCATCTAGAATTAGAAAGTCCCTGAGTATTTTGCTGTTCAATTTATTCCATTTCAAAAATTTTTTGCCTTCAAATTGTCTGAGCTTGCTACCTGCTACAGTTGATAAAAATCTATTTGGCTTCACACTAGGTAAAGAATGAAGTTATTAGAATTCAGCAGTCAAACTTACAGAGTGTTTCTAAAATGCTGGGCTGGTTATACTTTTTCGGATTCAATTTGTAAAACTGAACAAAAAATATCCATAGGAAAAATGGCATTTTCTTTTTTTCTTTTCCTATCCGCCATTTTGTAATTTTTATGTAAAAATTAATATCTAAACTTAGGATAGAGGAATCAGATTAATATTTGGTAACCATCTTACTGATAAATTTTTAAAATTAGCAAAAAATCAGGACATAAATACCTTTGCAAATTATAAATGGCAGGCATGTTTATTTTTCAGTTGTTTATATTCATAAATATTACTTTTATCAAAATATATAGTTTTTCTAAAATATTAAGTCTTTTATTTTGAAAAAAATGACATTTTATTTTTTACAATCTGTTAACAAATAGATGAGCTATGGCAGAAAATTGATATAATTTTTTGTCAGTTTTCATGTCCTCCACTTACTTTCAGTTCAATTAAATATTGCTTTTATTTATTGTTATTTCTGTTATTGTTAATTAGTGTCAAATTAATAATAATTTTTTAACAATAATAGACCTAATGATTAAAAAAATAAAACAACTACCTGTTAATCTAGAGATGAGATATCATCTATAGATTATAAAGTTAATAGGTTAATGTCATATGATTAATCTATGAGATACCTCATAATCTTGAGATATAAATTTTTACATAAAAATAACAAAATTGCAGACAGGGGGAGAATGAAGGAGAAATTGCCATTTTTTGTAATGATGTTTTTTGTTAAGTTTTACAAGTAGAATTCAAAAAAGTATAGCCAGCCCATCATTTTAGAACATCCTGTATATAAGTGTAATCTTATCTTTGCCTATTTGTTGCCCAGTATGATCTTTTCATGTTAACTTTATAGGCACTGATAACTGAATATTACAAATTTTTCCCCCATAGAAAGGATGATACAATAAAATGTTGCTTTACATCTATTTTTGTCTTATGGCTTTGATGGTTGTTAAGTAGTTAAGGTATAAGCGGCAGAAGAAATACAGCCAATTTTTTTTTGTGAATAATAAGGTGTCACTTGTAATGCTGAGTGAATAATCTTGATTTTAGATGGCTGCAAATGCAGTAGTCTGATTATATTTGGCTCAGTTAATTAGGCAACAGGAGGGAGACACTTTTATTAATTATTGTGTCTAGTAGGTTTGGTGCTAGTTATTCCTTTGATAACTGCTGATTTTGTGAGTCATTGGTGTCTCATAATAATATGTCTCCTGCTCTTTGGTTATGATACTCAACATATATATATATATAAAACTAATGTACATATAATTAACATATAGACAAAACTAATAAGCCTTTTAACAACATTTGTATCTGTTAATTTTCTATCATTATGTGTAAAACAACCTGAATGTAATAACAGAATTTGTGACCAATAGTTATGTTAAAGGTTAGATTTAATGGTATTTTATGATAAAATATTATGTAATAGACAATATAGAATGGAGGTCATTATCTCCCTAACAAAATTAAAAATATATAACATCACTCATCATAAAACAGGATTTATCAGATCAGCAGTTAAGTTGGCATTAACAAGTCACCTAAAATTTTCAGTAATATTGATAAAAAACATAAAATTTCAAAAAAAATTTTCCTTGAATAATTTTTTTTAGCTTTCTCTGTTTTGCAAAAATTGCAATTGCAATATAAAAATAAGTGATTTAAAATAAGTTTTTATTGGAAATTTTTTTTGAAAATAACTTATAACTCTTATAAATTTTCTTTTGTGAGTAACATGTTATGATAAAAGACACTACCTCTTGGGTGCAGCTATTTATAATATAAAGTCTAGGCTAATAAAATAAAAATATTTATATATTGACTTTATTTGTTGTTAACAACAAATTATTGTTATAATAATTATATGATTGTTTACGTTAGTTTTGTTTTATTATTATGTTAAATGACCTTCAAGCAAAGATGATCTTTTAATAAGGTTTATATATAATGAGAAATGAATAATTTATTGAATTCAGCGAGAAACTACTGTTTTTGGTAGCTCATCAAATAAGATAGTTATTGATTTATCAATTTTGAATGAAGATTATTCAGCATAATTTAATATTATTGGATTGTCTTTCAATTTGTTTCTAGTGTCTGGTTGTAGATGTAACTTGTATTAAAATCTTTGTTTATTATTTTTATTTTACAGGAAAATGTCGTTAATATCAACTGTCTGCTATTTTTTGCTGTCATTTAATGTAAGTGAAACTTTTTATTCCTTTATATTTCAAGTATTTGTAAACAAATTTAATTTGTTCATGTAGATTAACATTGCTCAGAAATCATCATCTTGTTTAATTCAAATTAACTTTTAATCATTTTTCTATTATTCCAGTTCATTTTCTTTAAATATTACAAATAAATTTTAATATAAGTTTATTCTGTTTGAGGGATTTGGTTTTTACTATGTTTATTACAATTAATATGTACAATCTAACATACAAATGCAAAAGTTTGTGGTGTGTTCTGGCTGGCTGTTTACAATGGCATCTTGCGAGAACCAACCTATCGATAACTTTCATATTTTTAGTGTATATTCGCATTATCCCAGGGAATCTTTTAAGCCATAGATAGAGGCTCTAACTTCTCTTGGGGTTGAATTTTCCTTGTGAAACATCTGGGTACTATAGTTACTATTCTTTCTTTTGTAATTCAGTTTCTTTTCAAGTATTTATAAAGTCTGAATACTTAAATTGTTATTTATTATTCTCACAACTGTGAGGATAACGAACACAGCAGGATGTCAGGGGGCAGAGCTCGCTGGTGAGACGGGAAGGGCTAGCGAAGCAAGTCCTGAGCACCTAGTTTCTTATAAAATATATTTAGTATAATTTTTGTTATGAAGTGCTCTAATTATGGTGTTTTTTTTTGGGGTAATAACAAATTGAAATAAATAGTTTTGCTGTTGTGAAATTAATCATGGGAGTTGCAAAAAATGGTATTTTGTTCACTAGTTAAAGGGGAAAAATAGTACCAGTGCATTTGCATTCAGTATCCAACATTCTAAAATCTGTGCACCATTTTCTACATACTAAACGGTAAAAAAAATTGAATATTATAATAATAAATATTTTCAGTTAATATTAGCTTATATAAGATGGATTGATTTTTAATATAAAATCATTGCATCCTGATATAGTGATAATAAAATCTCTGCATCCTGTTATAGCTTGTCTTTCATAGAAGAACTTAGAACTAATAAGTTATAGAAAAAATCTTGTCTTCCTCAAAACTTGTATTGATTCTTTTGTTGTAATGAATACAAATATTGAAACGGTTAAGAAATAAATAAAAGGCAGCTGCACATCCATAAAGCAGAATGTGTAACTGATAATTTTTTCCATTGTTGCAATTATAATTATTAAGTTTTATAATATTTTGTAGTATATACTAAAGTGAAAGTATATTTTCAGCCTTCGTTATGTGTTTGTGTTCATTATTTTTGAAATATTGAATTGCTTAAACCTCTCTCTTTTCTCTTTTTTTTTTTTTTTATTTTGTTAGCTTCTGGAACTACCATAAGCTATTAATACTTAGAGGATGAATGAGGATGATATGTATGAAGTGTAGTCTTGTACAATCTCTTGAAACTCAACCATCAAAGAACGGGTATCCACGATCTAGTATTCAAATCTGTAACTACCTTTACTTGAATTTGAACCTTAGAACTCTTTGACTTCAAAATCAGCTGATTTGCAATGTCTGATTAACCACTAGACCAGCCCAGTGGGCTGAATTGCTTCAACCTAAGCTAACTTAGAATAACGGTTGAATTTTTTCTGTATCAGAATTTCCTGAAAAAACTTGAAAGAAATTAAAAATATTTTCTTATGATAGTGAATATATCTTTTATGCTCTTCTGTATTTTAAATTGTCTTATAAAAGGAAAATTTACTTTTAATAGTAAATTATTTGTGAAAATCAAGGAAAAAAAATTTAAGTTTTTATATTAAAGCGTATTTAATACTAAAAATGTACGTAACCACACTGATATTAGTAACGGAAGTAGTGGTTTTGATTTAACCTAAGTAATTGCTGAAGTATAAGTTTTGCTAAAGTTCACTAGTGTAATCTTTTAAAACAAATTGCTAATTTTTACCATTCTAATTTTACACAATTCATGTGTAAAAATCATTATTATTCAAAAATATGTTGATAACTGATATCATTCACTGCTGATGTTCAATAATTTAAAATATGTATCAAGTTTATTACTCTGTTTATAGTTTTATTTGTAATATATTTTTATATAAGGAAATTTTCCCAGACACATATCTGTTTTTTATAATCAAAATGATTCTCTAATTATTTTTTGATGATCTTTTCTAGATCAGTTATTTTTTCATTATATTTGAAGATTGTTTTTTATACTTACGGAGAAGAAAATGAGATATTTTATTACAATTTTAAAAACTGCAAAGCTGAAAATTGGTGGTGGAATTTTTAACTTTGTTGAAGTATCCGATCAGTTGAATTAAAATTATGTTATTAATATTTTCATTTGTTGTACAATATATTAAAAATAACAAAAAGTATGCAATTACTTTTTTATATATTAATTGCTAAATAACAGTCAGTTCTTTGTTCCAAATCAGTCTACTTATGAACAGGTCCACTGGCTCTTAATTTCAATCTCTGGAGCCATAATGGGTATGGTTTTAGGACAGCCCAAACACAATCTCAACATTGGTGATTATATTTGCTGCAGCTTATATGTATGGCACCGATAAATCTCAAGATTTGATGTGATAACGTCATCTCGGATCTAATACACTCAGTATAAAACATTTTTAGCATTTATGTGTATAAAAAATTATAATTAAAGTATTTACAGTTTTTTTCTGATCTGGCACCATACCAGAATGTGCAAATTCCTTGATGTTGCAGATTCTTTCATTTTATTTTTGACGTTTGACTATTCAGTCAAACATAAATATTCATTTATGTTGTGAAGCAAGAAAGATCTTAGATTTATTATCTGTCTTACATTTTACAAATTTCAAGAGTAATGCATTTTTTTTTAATCCAGGATTTTTTTTCATGGTAGTTACTATGATGCTGCACATGACCATTGCAGTCATTTTAAATTTCTAAGTTGACCAGTTTTTTGTTAATTTTTTTTTCTACACTAAGATTATCTAGTTGTGATATTTTATTTATGTATAGTACTATATTCACTTATTTCTGGAGTATGTAATTGCCGGTTTCAGTTTTTAGGTGTGATTACTGCCCTATTGTATTTAATGTTATAGGTGACCTAGAGTTGTATTACTATGAGTATGAACAATATAATTTTATAATTGAACAATTAAATTACAAATAAATAATAAAGTAAACATAAAACTTTTATTGCAATCATATATGGTTGTCTGTTTGATCATAAAAAGTGATCTTTGGTTTTTTGACAGGTAGTGCAAGATCTGTTCAAAAGATTATAAGACTTGTTTAATAAGTAAAACTGATTCCCTTCCCGACTTAATTGACTAGTTTTATCAGCATTAAAATTTTGTTTTAAACTAGGTAAAAGTTTACTGAGGTACATCAGTTTATCTTAGAAGCGTATGGTGATTGTTGTGTTGAATGAGTGTAGTGAAAGAAATCTAGCAGCTCGAAGAGAAATTGATTGTGAATTCAAAAAAAATAGTCTGTTTCTGTGGAGTTATTGCGTGATGTTAAAAATATAGTCAAGTAGTGATAGACAATTTAAAAGAAAGTTGGTCACTGGAATTTCATGCAGCCTTCCCAAAAACTTCTTTTTTTTTTCAAAACTGTTGCCATTGATGAAAATGCTGAGGAAAATATCAAAAGAAGTAGATATTTTGAAGTGTATATGTGTTTAAGCGATAAATTATTGGTTTAAAGGAAAAATTCCATTGGAGCTTTTTGAACAAACTTTGTATTTTTTTTGCAGGTCTTGAATGGTTTAAGAAAATTGTAAGTTAATATTGATTTAAAACTATACTCTAGTTATATATCTGTTGATGTTATAATATTGTTTCAGATAATTGATAATTTGAAATATTTATTGCAGTATATAAGTTAAAAGAAATCCTGTTTCTTGCTATGAATATGCACAGTAATATTTTTGTGCATTATCTACATCATCTACGGCTGGTGAGAAAACTTTAATGGTGATAATTTGAAAAGCCATCCGATACATAAATACAAGTGAGCTCACAATTGATTTAATATATGAGCACGGGATTTCATTTGCACTTCATTGTTGTGTTTACATTTTTTTGTCTGATTTTTCTTTTTGCATAGATTACTGATTTTGTTGTAATTTTGATATGAATTGTCTAATTTAAAATTGTGTTTTTGAATAATTATACATTTTTGCTGACTTTTCTATAGGTTTGTATGAAATCACTTTTTTTTTATCTGTGCTTTTTTTTTATCTATGCAGTAATGTTGATTTTAAGTCATATAATTTTTGTACAATAGTTTTTGTATAAATTATGTTAAAACCACGCATGAATGGTGACTTAGTTGTAGGAAAATATGCAGTAACATGAATGGGTGTCATTGTTGGGTATCTTTCATAAGTATATTTCCACTTTCATAAGTATATTGATCTGGGAATACATTTCAATTTTTGTACAGAGGACTGTGTTGGCAATTTATTATTACATTGTATTTTTTTTTTATTAAAAAAATTTTAAATTGAAAAAATTTCTTCTGATATTTGTATGAAAGTTTCAAATCAAATTAATGTTTTTGGGTAAATTAGTTGTACTTAGGTATTTATTTCTCTTCAAAATTTAATGATTTCTTTATTCAGACTTATCAGTCTCTTTGATTTTCAGTTAATTGCTATAATTTATTTCTAAAATTATATTCTTCATTAGGTTTACTTCACATTTTTACATAACATATTTAAAGATGTCAAGTACTCTTTATTGCTTTAATCTTTGGAGTTTTGCACATGTTTCAGATTTGTAATAAAAGTTGTTAATTTATTAATGTATAACCCTTTTCTTTTGTTAATTATATCCTTTTTCTGGATTTTATTTTATGTTGTAAATTATAGTTTTGAAAATAAGGTGAACTGTCTTTGGAATTTTTTGTTTTTGTCAATTCCACCACACACCACCATGTTTCTTGACAGAGGTAATCGTTTTTTTTTTTTTTTGAGTCAGAAGAGCCACCTTGTGCTGGAATGGAACATTCATTTTCATTGCATAGATAAATGTATGGTTCAAAAGGCTTATAGATTATTAATCTATGATCCCTTTCTAGCTGAAATTGAACTATTTCATTTTCATCTGGATCATCTTATGAACCTTTTAGAGATACAGATGAAAAGCAGGATAAAATTCAATTTGTTTCATTAACAAATTCCTGATAATTGCTATAGTAAGTTTATGCTACATGACATTCCTTTTGGATGAACAATTAAAAATGCATGTTGATGGCATTTACAGACTGATATACTAGTCTATGCTTTTTACAATAATTTTTTTTTTTTTTGATTGCTGCATTGTTGATGCTAAACCATTATTTTTTAACATCTACTCTTAGAAAAGTATTGAATTAATCCTTTAATAAAGTCTTTCTGCATTATTATGCTTTAAAATGTTTTTTAAACTTTATGAAATTAACCATTATTAAGGAATAAATTCATTAATTGAAATTGATTTTTAATTTGCTGTTATTGTTTGCATATGAGTTTTAAGTATTACAATTGAGTGTAAGAATCTTGTCTTAAATAACAAAAAGACTTGAATTGCGTTTTTTTTTAGTAACATTCTATTGCAGTGTTTCTTAGCCACCAGTCCTGTGGAACGGTGGTAGTCTGTGAGATAATGCTACCGTTTCCTAAACAAATTGATCCATAAAAAAATTAAACTTTAAAAATGTGAGAAAAAAATGAACATTAAAAAAATTCATATAACTGTAATATAAAATTTTATTTGATAATGGTTCTGTACATATACATTGGCAAATGCCATATACATTGGTTTAATTTATGGAATACATTGTATTCTTTGCACAATCTACACAATAAACTATCCTGCAATGCATGAAGTATAGTAACAGAAGATATCAGAGTAATGCCGCACTAAAGAGTACAGCTTTGGCAGTACCTTTGTTATATGACTTAGCTATGCACATGTTCAATTTATTATTGAAACCACTGCATTTACAATTACATTCTGTAGTTTATGCAGTCGACGACTACTTGTATTATAGTGAAGTAGTTTACTTTTAATTATTGCAAAAATACAAATTTTTATTACTCTAAAATGAGTTAAAAAAGAGAAGGACCTTCTTATAATTTTTTCTGCACTGAAAGTTCTACACTGGAAGATGGAAATCAGAATAATCAGATGAAACAGAATATGAATGTCCACCAAACAAGTAAAATAAATCTGCTTTCACAAGACGCTACAATGTTGAGTACTTGAAATTTATGGTTTTATATTTTGGCTGGATTCTACAGAAGACATTCTACAGGAGACCTGCGTGTCTCGTGTGCATAATATGTAAGGAAGTTAAGAATAATGATACAATGAAACTATTGAAAATATTAGAAAATTTTAAATCATGAGATTCTGAACTGGAACAGAAACCATTGGAATATTTTGAACGACAAAAACAAGAATTTTATTTCCAAAAGAAAAAATTTGAAGAAATCTTTATTCAAAATAAATTGCAATTGAAGTGTCCATGTTTAGTTGTACTATATGCAGCCAAAGCAAAAGAAATTGTTCACAACCGGAGAAAATGTAATTAAATCTGTGTTAATTGAAATCTGCAATGAATTGGCTCCTCAGCTGCAGATCAGATCAGATCAATTCCTCTTTCAAGTGATACGATTAGCCATTGAATTGAAACTCTTATCTGAAAATATTGAATACCAGTTATTAAAAATATTAAAGAATCACCAATCATGTTTCATACTGACAAATCATGTGATTTTTTTATAAAAGTTATTTTGCTCTCCTACGTATGGAACATTGACTAAGAAATTAAAGAAGAATTATTAAAAGTTGAAAAATTTTTGATTCATTGGATTTTTTTATATTAATAACCATTTCTTAAACTGGAAAAATTGTTTTGATCTGTGAACCGATGGAGCAGCAATTATGACTGGGAAACATTGCTGAGTAACAAAAGGAATTCAAGAAATCACTTCTGACATATTACTCATTGCATAAGACATTGCCAGCACTTAGCAGTCAGAAATATTTCACCTGAATTAAACTATGTTCTCTTGAAATCGAACAATTGTTATGAAAACATTTTCATAAAGAAAGTGATCTTAACTCTTGGTTGTCAAGAGGTAGGAGCTGAACACCAACATCTCTTATTTCATGCAGAAGTAAGATGCTATCATGTGCCTCGTATGAGGAAAAGTATTTACCAGACTTTAGGAATTAAGCACTGAAATGGAGATATTTTTTATAGAAAAACAGTGTCTGTTATCAACATGTTTTTCCAATATGTATGTGTGAAACTGGCATTTTTAAGTGACATATTTTCTTATATAAGTTTAAGTTTGCAGGAAAGTATGACAATTACATTTAATTTAATAAAATTCATGCATTTAAGAAATTAAAATTTTGGTTTAAAAAAAAATTAAGGAAAATAATCTTGATATATTTAAATCTTATATGGTTTTATTTCTACACAAAAGGAATTAATAACTGATAATCTGAATGTAGTAATAAATCAACATTTACAGTCATTATATGATGGATTCGAAAAATTTTCCCTATAAACATAAACTTGGCAGGAGAAGAATTTATAGATTCCTTTCATTGAGAGTAATTACAATAATATAAATTTAAGTAATGAAGACAAAGAACATCTCTTGGAAATGATTTCAGATAACATTAAAAAACAAATTTTTCAAACTATGAATTAATTAAATTTTGGATTGCAATAAAAAATTATTATCCAGATTTACATAAGCCGTGAAAATGCTACTTCCAGTTGCAACCACATACTTGTGTGAAGCTGGATTCTCAGCTAAGACACTTATTAAAACCAAAATATATTGTAAAAATCAATAAAGAAATCGATTATCAATAACTTCATCTGTTTAATTACATTTAAATAATTTATTACTTGAAATTGAAACAATTATGTATGAGCAACAACAAATTTCTTTGTAACTATCATTATTTACAATTGGTTTATAATATGATTTGTTTGTAGTTCTTATTTTTAAATGATACAATCTACATTTATTTTTTATCTATTTTCCGATTTTAATTTATATATTGGTTTTTTGTTTATATAGAAAATATTACGTGTATGTAAATTTAATTACTATTAAAATAAAAATATGATTTTAAGTAATTTTTATATGCGTCAAAAATATTTTAGATGAGGGTCTGCCTCCGTGTATATTTTTCTATAATTTGCTGGTTGCCCCTAAAAAAACAAAAAAAAAAAAAAACAGGTTGAGAAACACTGTTTTATTGCATGCCTTATTCTATTGGCGGGATTAATGCATACTTAGTAAAATTTTAAAAGCATTGGTGTTAGTGACCAGAAGCTTTGACTAATTACAACACAAATTAATCTAATAAGTAAACCTATAAAAATTTATTCATATAATATAAATTGTGAACATTTTCGTTGAATACAAAAAAAAAAAATATCAGCAGTGTAAAATTATGGTTGTGTGTTATTTTCTTGATTGTAACTTTCTTTTATCCTCCGGAACCATCGTTAGGTATTTCTTCAGAGGATGAGATGAACAGTTTGTAGTGTGTGTGAAAATGCCATGCCTGACCATGATTCAAACCCGGGACCTCCATATGAAAGGCTGAGATGCTACCACTCACACCACAGAGGCCGGCTCTTGATTAAAACTATTAAATCTATTTTAAAAGTGTGATTTGGTAAATCTGTTAAAAGTGAACAGTATAAATAAATAAAGTTTATTACTTTTTAATAGTGGCATACATATTACATTTTTTTTTTAACATGATTTCTCTTGTAATTAAAGTATTCAGAAGTAAAATCAAAATCATTTATAATTAATAAAGAGATAAATGCATGCTTTGATTGTTAAACGAGGGCAGTTAAAAATTATTACTCGTATATTAATTAATGGAGAAAAATTGGGGATATCCTGGATTTTATTGTTTTATAAATTATTGTTTTGTGAATACAATGAACTGTTTTCGGTGAGTTTTATTTTTAACAATTACACAGCACATTTTTTGACTGAGGTAATAGTTTTTTGGGACAAAGAAGTAACACTGTGCTGGAATGAAATAGTCGCTTTCATTGCACTGATATATATGGTTAAGATTATGTCTTAATTTTTATGTATCATATCAAAATTATTTCACTGAATAATTATTTGCCATCTTTTTTTTTTTTTTGTTTTACCTCCGGAATCACCGTTAAGATATATCATCAGAGGATGAGATGAATGAATTGTAGCG
>JAAAKQ030054084.1:0-16132 GCA_010016005.3 Zanna intricata | reverse complement strand
CGCGAAGGACGGAAAACTGGTGAACCCAGGAGCCGAAGAGAACTTGTCCTGTTCGCTGCGTTGGTAATTTTTCGACTAAAGACAACACGCTAGGGAAGAACTAATGAAAACTCGTATGGACACACAGTAGACATAAGCGGGGGAATGGAATGTAGGTGGGCTGTGAGAAAATATAAAACAAACCCAGAAAGGTTGAGTACCAATTCATAACAAAAGTGGGTCTACTGCATTCCAAACTAAAAATTCACACACCCTATGAAAAGGTTTTGAACCAATAGAGGTAAGACAAGAAAACAATAAAACATAAAGGTTTAGCCGACCATAGTAATAAAAATAATAAATCCATCAAACAAACTTAACACAATGTGTTAACAGTATACAGAAAAATATGTACGGAAGGCTTCCCGCGATAATGAACGAAGTGTAAGGTTGACAGTCACCCGATGCCCATCCCTCGGTCTCTTCTGGGTATAATGGAGAAGAGGAGGCCTATGATCTTATATTTCCACTCCTATCTGGAGTGAAATCTGGGGAACGGTGCAACTAATTTGTCTGGACCCGGAGACAAGTTGTCTGCGATATCGTCAACCATTTCTCCAGGAGAAGGCAGTTGAAACATGTGGAATCAAGGGATGGTCAACAATGGGTTAACAAGACCCTCTGTACAAGATGTTCTGTACAAGAACATCCTCTTGATGTTCAAGAGGATGTTCTGTACAAGACCCTCTCGATTTTGCTTCTTTATCCAATGGTGCAGTCTCGAGCATAATTCCTGCCCTCTATTAAGATCGAAATGGGGGAGGGCTTCTCCAAGGAGCTGAAATCCGGCAATAAAAGATCAAAATCACGCTCTCCGCCACTGGCCGGATCAAAGCGGAAAATAAGGACAAAGGACAATATTCCTGCTATTTCACGTGCTTACTGTTTATCGGTTTCCCTTAGCAGAGAAGGAGGATATGAAGTTCGGTCTTCTGAAAACAGGGAATACCCCTCAAGGGGTACCTGAAGTGTTGATAATTCTCCATGAACTATTTGACCATTTATACCGTGACCATCTATATTTTATTTGACTATTTATACCGTAAACGAGTATATAGTTTGGTTTAAGAATGCCCGAATACGTAGTGAAGCATAAAGAGAGCTCTTGACCAAATTTTGTTAATGGAAAGTAGCTGTCCAGGGTAGCTTGAACGTCACTCTCAAACCGCCGGCGATGGATAGTGCCCTTGGAATTTCTCGTGTTGAAGTCGGGACACAAACCCCGGAGAATACGCATAAATTGCAGGATGTATTATCTGGATCCTCTCTGATGAGGTGCTGCTTAAGGTGGCTAGTTGACGTGGCACAATAAGATAGTGGTACAGATGGTACATGTATCACAAAAATTAGCTGTGATTTCTGGTAACGTGCCTATTTTTTAATCTTTCAAAGACTTCTTGTGACGGGAACTTAGAGAGCCGCTGCAAGGGTTATTATTGAAGACAGCTCCCGGTTCCTGAGTAGAACAGATGATAGGACATCCGCAAGGCATTTCACAATCTTCTACGACGCCGGCGAAGCGGATCAATAATTTCAATAATTAGAATTATAATATTCATATTCATTCTATGAGAAGCATTATCATTTAAACGAATTATAATCTTCAAAAAAAATAAATCATCATCAATAGAATGAATTTCTATTTCACCTAACTTCGAAAGCTTAACATTGAAAATGTTACTATGATTTTTTTTTCTCCAAACATTTATAAAATTTTTCTGCTGGAGTAATCTGAAAGCTTTGAAGAATGTCACCAGGGAATCGTCAGATCCGGTCTATTTCCCTCCGCCGGAAAGATTCGGCCGCTGTATTGAAATAATATACCTTTTCAGTCGAAGAGGTTCAGGAGACAGGATGATGGAACGACAGGTGCCTATTAAACAATGTGGTATTGTCACACCTTCCGTAAGTCGCTCTACTCCTGCGAAGACTAAAAACGGGAGAGCAATTACACGGCTGGCTGGTCAATCTTACGCTGACCTGATAAAACAAGTGAAAGAGTCCGTGTTCCATTAGGATGTCGGAGACATTCTATCACTACCAAAGGAGGCGGGTGCGAGTTGAGCATACGATGGAGCAGATAAAGCATACCCAAAACGCAGCCTCATCACGACGCATGATGCAGCGAAATAACAGGACGCAAAGCGCTTTGAAATTGGCTGGGTACATTGCTGCGTCCGCAGACGCAATCAATAGAATGTTGTTTTAGATGTTGGGGGCTGGGATATCTTTCCCATTACAAACCACGGATTGTAAGGGGTTGGTCTCCTTACAAGCCGCCGACAGCGGCTTGTAAGGGGACCAACCGCATAAATAAATCTTTCAACTGTACCTAGGGGGGAAAATCACCGCGCCCAATGAATCAGCTTCCACAGGTGCGCGATTTGTAGTGCGGAGGGCCACATACTAGATGATTGCCTTCAGAAAAAAAAATTTACAGTTGAATATTGGCAGGAGTGTACGTTTTGTAGTCTACGCCGTAGATCAGCGGACGTGAATGCGGGAACCTCCAGCATTCAGTCTCCGCGAGTACAGTGTGGATGGTGGAAACATATCACTCAGCAGCGATTGGCTTTCTGCTGCCGGGCATGCCATTATATCCAGCGGTGCCGGAAGGGGATACGTCTGAGCCAATATGGGGGTTCCTAATGTGCTCTCATGTTACTGGTCACCAAATTCTGGCTTCATGGAGGATAACGGCGTTTCTGGACAATTTATTCTAAAGTTAGCCGTCGCAAACAAGAGAACATCATAGTGGCTGGTGATTTAACGCATAGGTTGCTGCCTTTGCTGGGGACATCACTGACATCAAAGGTCTCCACCTTCAGGATAGGGTGGCGGTAGAGAATTTTATATTTCTATGTTTCCATGTTTTTCCACTCTTGTTTGTCTTCAGCATCTTGTGCCTCCAAGGTTCATATATGTTTGTGTGTTTATGTCTATCGTTCCAGATTTCTTATGTCTGTGAATATGTTATGTTGTATTTCTTGTTGAATCTTTGTTTATTCTTTGTCTATGCTTTGCGTATGTTTTTAAGTTCATGTTTATTGTTGGAGATTATTGCTTGTGTTTACGGTATGTGTCCATATCTTGCTATTATCTGCAGTTGCGAGTGAACGCAACTGCAGATATCTAGCCTATCTAGGCTTATTTGGTCAACGAACCCATAATTTCTGTGCCTAAATCAACTGTATCTGGCTGGTATTCAATCCTGTCTATTGACTGCACTATTCCTGCTCATACTTATTTCTGTGTTTACTGTCTGCTTTTGTCATATGTACTCTGTGTTAATATTCATGTCTGCTTCCTACTGTTTAGGTTTTCTTCCGGCGCATACACCTGCTGCCAGATGTGACGAGGGGAGAAGGGACAGCTCCCTTCAGAGCTGCCGTAGGTTGATGCTTGCGTCGATGAGCGGCAATAATGAGGCACGGGAACTCCTTTATCCACCGCCTTCTACGCTGAACAGTAGAACAAAAGAAACATTCCCAATGCAGTCCTCAAACCGGGAAAACTTTAAGGCAAGCGACATTAAGACCGAATCCCCGCCTTCAGGGTGAGGGCTGGGGTCGTCTCGGTTGGCTCTGGTTCCCCGTGTCGGAAAGTGAAAAGATCCGAGCCTGTGGGCTGACCTGTCGTGTCCAAGTGGACTTCTCAGTCCACCGGACTTACATCCGGTAGACTGAGATTCATTTGAGTGGACAAGTCCCCTCGCAGGCTGTGCTATGCTTCACAGTGGGTCCGGCTAGGCGGTGAAGAAAAAATTGATCGGCTCCAGAAAAACAGCAAGATCTATTAACCTAGTCAAATGTCATTTGATAAAAAAAAATTTTAGTTCATGAAAAGTTAGTTTTTTTTTCATAAAAGTGGATCAAAATTTTTATTTAAAAAATTCATAATTTACATAGATAAGTTATCCTAAAAAGTAAAATAATAAAAGTAAAAGGTTATAACGACGTAATTGATTTATTTCATTGCGGATTTAGTCAAATAAAATTGCTTTATGTGAGTAGTCTATAAATATAAGAAACAAGGGATGCTGTCTATATTAAAAAAATTTCAGCTGGAAAGATTAAAGAAGGAATATGGTAAAGGATATGTTCAGTTTAAATAATGAGTAGAAAAACTGGCTGCCGTAGACTGATACAAAATATGTACTACAACACAACTAGGGTCCTTTTTTTTATAAACGACATTAACAATAAAGAATAAACAAAAAGGAAATATTGCTCTGGGGTATTTTATTTGGTGGAAATGGTGACTGCATTTTAAAATATTGTTATCGGGAGTTGCCGGGTCATAAATACACGCGGATGACGTCGCTTGTTTCCCGTTTACCACGACTACTCTACAATTCCTTTTCCCTAACCACAACACGCGCGCGGGCTTACAGGAATATAACATACACCTTGATTCACATACAAATACTTTCCCGGTTCAATCCAGTTGTATACCTAACACATCCCTCCATAACACGGGGTGAGTAGGTGTAAATATATAGGCTGTGTGTGAATGTATAAGTGAGATTCAAACAACAAACACAACCACTTCACATTTAATTCAACTAGAAACAATGAATGTTCAACAATACGAATACAGATATGATATTAAAATAGCGTGTTTGATAA
The DNA here is from genome assembly GCA_010016005.3 of Zanna intricata. Classification (NCBI taxonomy): domain Eukaryota; kingdom Metazoa; phylum Arthropoda; class Insecta; order Hemiptera; family Fulgoridae; genus Zanna; species Zanna intricata. Next base: position 11,465 of record JAAAKQ030054084.1, on the reverse strand, counting down.
ACAAGAAATTTATTTTTCAAAGGAAGATTATTAACAATATTATCGCATTATCTTTAAAATGCACAAAAAAAAAAAATAATAATAATATTGTCTTAATTTATAACAAACTGAAGATTACATAATCTAATATTTATACGGCTTAAATTTGATTGCAGTTTGTTGGAATAAAGCAAAGAAGTATAAATAAATATTAATAATTCTTTAAAATAAAATCTATTCTTTATATCAAGAAGTGATAAAGATATTCAGTATTTATTGCCTGCCTTTAGTGGATTATACTTTATTTATATTCATTAAAGTAATTTATATCCTTTATAAAAATAAAATATAATTTAAATAATAAAATATAATTTAAACAAATAAAAACTAGTTTTTCATTTTAATTGCTAAATAATCCTTAATATACAAAGTTCAAATAACAAAAATACATAACATAAAAAAATATAACAAATAAAATGTTAAGTATCAATTAGCGTAGTAAAAAATTAGCGTGTTAAAAATAAAAAGTTTCCAACTCACGATTTCTATTTAAATATACATATTCATTTTCTATTTTTTGATAATCTCACAAGACTTAAGCTCCATCTTATAAAACGGGGGTTGACAATCTAAAAATGAAACGGTTGAAAAAAAATTAAACACAATATTGGTTTTCTTAAAAAAATGCAAAACTTTTTTAAACTTTGCATAATTTAGAACGATAGAAATAATCACTGTAGAATTGCTTAACCTTTAATAAATTTTACCATTTATTAAATTTTATCATTCATAGTTTTTCCGCTTTGAAAAATAAAGGCATTATTTAAAAAAAAAAAATAGTACAACTAAAGATAGAACGCGAAGAGATCAAAGAATCGTTTGACCTTAAAACCCATGTTTTAGATGGAACATTTGTATTTAAAAATCGCACTTCATATTGAGTTTTATTTATAAAAAATAAGAAAAATACCACTTTTAAAATAATCTCCCCTTTTATAATTTCTGTTTTTAATAAAAGTTTTTTATTCAATTTTTATAAAATTGAATAAAATTTTTTCCTTGTAACTATTTTCGTAGAACGCTTAATTTCAAAGAATATAGAAAATCCCGCATGTAGAACTAAAATTGCGTAAAAGAACAAAAGGTAATACTTACCTTAAAAAGTCTATTGCCATACATTTTCATTATAAAAAAAAATTAAACGAAATAAAGATTTTTGGTAATTAAATAAAATCTGGTGACTTTGTGTGATCTACTTTTTAAGAAGAAATTTAATATTATTTTTTAATGAAAATTTGGCAATGCACAAAAAAAAAACAAAAACTACCAAAATAAAATCTATTCTGTAATTTTAAGCATTCAGAGACAAAAACTACTAATGAAAAAAAAATTATACAAGCTTTAGTAAACCATCCTATAAAACCACTGTCATTTAAGATTTTGCTAATAATATCCCCTTTTGCTCAATTAGCTTATTTCATTGCTAAGACGGTGACTCCACATTTTTTTTTTTCAGAATTCATCTATATTAGAAACAGTTCCGATTAAGGAACCACAAGTTAATTGAATTATAAAAGCACGTAAAGAGGTGTTCCAAGCGAAAACGCTATAAAACGTACATAAAAAACTATACCATATATACAGGTAAAAGGTATAGTTTATAAAGGTATATTTATAAATAAACATAATCGCATTAATTTTAACCAAAAAAGAATCAGCAGGATTATTCAACGATAGATATAGACTAGATATAGTAACATAACAAGTTCACGGAATGAAATAGATGAACGGCTAGGCTTCTCAATAAGGAAAAATAAAGATCTTATCTCATATCTGATACCGAACCAGTACAAATGTCAAATATCCTATAAATATATATATCCTATATATAAGTCTAACATGTTCAGCGTTTTAGTCGCCGGGTATCTTCACTGTCGTCTAGAAAATTAACTAGAAAGTTCACACAAATGTCATATCACTGTCAGTAACGTAAATTAAACCGTTTGATCTCGACACGAAAGTAAGGCAATCTAAAATAGTCATGAATTTCCTTGTTCTAAGCGAACCACAGAGCCTCTGTAATGGATTTCATCAATGTTTTCTGAAAACGTCGTATAATCTCAACGTTACATTTGCAGGTCATGCCGCATAGCCATACGTCGTATGTTTTAACCATTTTCAGAATATCTTGTATATTAAAAGTTTAATGGACTACAACAGGTGCGAATTCCTACCTGAAAGCTAATAAAGATTGATTTTAAGTTGGTTTCTCTACTCTTTCAAGTGATACTTACATATTAAACAACGATCAAAGTACGGAACCTGGTTGGAGTGCGGAAAGACGAACCCATCCATCCCAACCCTCATAGTGGAAGACATCCACCTTGTGACGTTCCGGTCTTCATTCCACCTCTCCCGTTCCTAGACCTAATGAGCTTTACCGGGAAAGAACCCATCCAAGTGGAATTCGGGAGCACCTCTCCTCCACGCAAACATTTTATGACTTCACTTTTCTATTCTGATTTCTTTTATCTCCATTTTGCCAGCCACTCGCTTATCAAGTCTAAAACTGATTTTATCTTCGTTCAGGCCAAATTCGTCAACGACCAGGATCGTTGTCAGCAAACGAGGTGACAGTGACATCTCCCAGAGCTGGAATGTTGTCAGTAAAACTCGTGTTTAGGATTTGTTCTTAGACAGAGTCTGTGGAACCCCTGATTTGCTACCAAAGAATCCAGATAACTCACCGTTGCATTTGATCTGTGAGAGAAGTGCCTATTGACATAGGTACATAAAACCATGTAGAAAGATAAGGAAGGCTGCGTTTCATTTATGGAAAGACCAGGCAGACAGGCCTTCTCAAAGGTCTGTTGCACTTCCAAGAAGCCCACCTAGCAGATTTTTTTCTTCTTCCAGGCACTGTATGAGATTAACAGCTCTGATCGATTGATTGAGGGTAGAATCCCTCCTCCCTTAATTCAAACTGATGATCCAAAATAACTTTCTCCTATTCCAATGTCGCCCACAGTTTTCGAAGAAACAATTTCTCAAATAACTTTAACAGAAGCGGCAGGAGGCACACTGACCTGTAGCAAGACTACCCGCAGTCTTGGGATCGGAATCATGATTATTATTTGAGACACCGTCCATTCTTATGGAAGTATGATTCCCAATGGAAACAACTAAAGAAGTTTGTATTGAACTTGATAGTCTTGAACAGAAGCATTACTAACATCTTAAGAGTTACTAGTTCAATTCTGGAGCTTTCTTGGATCGTTCCCCCTGTTTAATTACGCATGACACCTCTCTAATTCGGTAAGCCTAACTGGTAGGCTTAAATGCATCAGGCTGTCCAAGAGATCATTCCTGATAAGGAAATATCCTTATCAGGGCACCCACCACCGCCAGGTCAAAATTTCTTGTTAAGATGTGCGGCAAATAGGTCCACTATTTGTCTATAACTCCTTATCCATGATCTTTCTAGACGCTTTAAATAGAAGTAGTGATTGTTTACATCATAGAAGATCGCAAGCGACTTAACACTGTGAAGATAAATCTCTGCGGATGTACTTATCTCTCTAAAAAACTAGTCTTAAAAAGTTACTTTCTAAGACTTAAACTAATCAATTCAAACCAGATGTTTTACGTTCATCTAGATTTTTGAAATATTTTTTATTTATGCCAAAATTAAATTATAAAAATTATTAAATAAACAAACTACCGTCAACACAAAAAATTGTTATTTTTTTTTAGGATATAATGATTACGTAAGTACATTTTAAAGGAATACCACTTAAGATATCATAAGTTGAATTACATTTTTTTCCTGTTGTTATTCCACTTATATAAGAAATAACTTCTATAAATTAAAAATTTACCAACTATCTAATTCCAAATTAATATATGAATAAAATTTGAATTGTATATTTATTACATTAGAAAGTTCCTAGCAATGTTGCGAACATAGCCTTTAATAAAGACTACTAAATCCTTCTGTAAAAAGTAACTTTTAAAAGTAACTGTAAAAAGAAGAAGTAGCCACTTTTATTGATCAGTGTTGCTATTCTCACCTAGGTAATTGGTTTGAATTAGTACTTATAATAAGATCACATTGTTAATATCAAACAATGACTCCTAAATTTTATTCACAGAAACAACATAGTAGAACTTATGTAGGACCTAACGTACAAATCTCTCACAAGCGTATAATTAATGACATCGTTATCTATGCAGTACAAACTAAAACATTATCTAACATAAAATCATCCGGAAATCCCATCATTCAAGTCTTTCAAAAAATTCACAAATTCTGAATTTCGATAAAAATTATATTTAAATTCGCAAATTTATCAGAATACATCATTGTATCACACAGTCTTTTAGTGCTCTTGTTTAACTTTGCAAATATTTGCGTAGTAAATTTTCATACCACTGATATGCAAATTTATCATAAATTTTAACCGGCAGAAGGAATAATTAATTACTTTAAGTTTTAAAACCAATCGGGAAGAGAAACGTACGCATATCCTTTATTCAATTACTCTGCCTACGGACGAAATGTTTATTCCTTTACACAGCAGTGATTTATTTCAATAAATGCATTTTCATAATGAATAAATTTCTAAAGCCGATTTTCTTCTCCCTATAAAAAAATATCTCTATATTTAGTGATTATTAATATATATATATATATAATATATGTTCATAATATATATTATCAAAATAATTATTTTAATAAAAATATAAAAAATAATTTATTAATTAATAATTGTAATAAAATATCAGTAATTTAAGTTAATAAGGCGTAAGTAAAATTCGATAAATTATTTTCCAATACTGTGGAAACATTGCCTGAGATTGGTGAATTAACCTCTGCATAAAACAGAGGAAAGATTTATATGAGCTAATATGATAGGACAGACGAAAGAAAAAAATGATTTCAAGGAACATAATTTAAGATAATAGAAGAGAAAATACACCTTTTTTTAATACATATTAATACTTTAAAATGTTGAACAGGGCTCGTGCATCATTCCAAGGAAATCTTATTCATTCAGGGATTGTGAATACCAGCAAGAACTAAAGAACATCAAGGGGTAGAAGTTAAATTTTTGTAAAGAATTAAATATTAAACTTTGACTAGATTTCATTCTCGTTTAGAAAATAAGCTAGTTAGATATTAAGAAATAGTATTTGAAAAAATACATATTAAGAAGTTTAATAAAAACAGTTATCTGAAATTTTAAACGAAGGATTCTTTCAAGGTAGTAGGTAAAAATTGATAACTGAAATGCAAATTTTTTAGCCATTTAATAAACTAGCTTAACATTTTTATTTAACAGTAACATCTTAAATAAAAGTTAATAATAAATAAATTTGCAAACAGAACGAATTGTAAATTTTTTTAAATAATTACAAAAATTATTTTTACTTATTGTTTTATTTATCAAAAATTATTAATTTAAATTATTATTATTATTTATAAAAAATTAGTTTATTTTTTTATTAATTACTGTAAATAATTACAGTAATTAATAATAATTAGTGTAGTACTGAATTAGGTGTTATTCAGTGATGTAAATTCAATCATTCCATTCAAATAATTTATACGTATGGTAGTAAAAAAAACTCCTTTAATGAATCATGAGCCTTCCCAATAGTAAGAAGGCTTAAGTAGCTGGACCGAAGTTGCAATCACACAGAATAGATATCTGTTGAGAGTCAGACTAAGGAATGATTCCTGAAAGAGGGCAACAGCTCTTTCAGTAGTTGTTACGGGCGTAAGTCAGAAAGACTTAAACGACCATATCAACATCACACAATCTTCTGAGTATGCTCTCAATCTTCTGCGCAGCTGAAAGTAATGAAAAACTACAGCTTTTTTTTTTTTTAGAAAATGTAGTTTTCTACATAATCATGTAAAATAGATGAAGGCGCCTTCCTTGGTAAAATATTCGGGAGGTAAACTAGTTTCCGTTCAGATCTTCGGTTGGGGACTACTAAGGAAGGGGTCACCAGAAAATTAAATAAATAACATTCTACGAGTCGAAGAATGGAATGTTAGAAGTCAATAAAGTTTGGTGAGTTAGAAAATTTAAAGAGGGAAATGTAGATGTAGTACGAATTAGCAATGTTCGGTGGGAAGAGGAAAACGACTTTTGGTTAGGATATTTTATAATAGTTAACTCGGCGTTAAATAAAAGGCAGGCAGGAGTAAGATAGGGAAGAGAGTAGAATATTTCAAAAAGCTTAGCGATAGAATCATTGTAATAAGGATAAAATAAAAACCTAAGCTGACAGCATTTGTTAGTATCTATACACCTACAACTACCCATAACGATGATCAGGTAAAAGTGTATATATGGAAATTGACGAAGCAATTAAACGCATAAAAGGGGATGGAAATTTATTAATAGTTAAAGATTGGAATGCAAACATCCAAAAAGTTAAGGAAGGAAATATTGCGGGTGAATACGGGGTGACTGACTTATTGAATGTTGCCCGATGTATAATTTAGTAACTGCCAAGAACCAGTTTAAAAATCATAGAAAAATATAGACATGTAAGTAGCCTGGTAATATATATATATATATATATATATATCTGATATTTTATGACATCAGAAAATGCATTGCAAATGATGGATGAACACAGAAATTATAAGAGTGCTAGTCGTGAAGAAGATAAAAAGAACAATTGACAATTAAAAAATACTAAAAACAGGCATGCAAATTAGCGGAAGAAGAGTTGATTAAAGAAAAGTGTTCTTAGTGTAAAGAGAAATGATCACTGGTAAAACGACGGAGCATACAGGCAAGTTAAAATTAATTTAATGTGTTAAATAAAGATGGTATATAGGTTTATAAAACGAAAGAAAATAAACCTCGATAAGTGGTGAAGATAAAAAACTGAAATCTGAATCTAATAGAGCACTAGAAGATCTGAATAGCGGAAAGGCTGCTGGGATAAACGTGATACCTAAAGAATTACTGCACAGTGAAAGTGAGGAAGCGATATATAAATTAAAGAAACTGGTCTATAATATTTACGGAAAAGGAAGTTCTGTCAGATTTCAGAAAGAGTGTTACTGCCATGATATACTAAGAAAGAAGGTGAAGATAAATGTGAAGATTATAGAACTAATTGCTCATGCATCAAAAATCATAAACTAGAATTCTGTATAGAAGAATTGATAGGAGAGTGGAAAAAGTATTAGGAAGAGAATAACATGGTTTAAGGAAAAGTATAGGGACAAGGGAATCAATTATAGCGTTCAGGTTAATAGTAGAAAGAAGATTAAAAAACAAATCAACATATGCAGCTTTTATAAACTTAGAAAAAGCATTTGATAAGATAGACTGGAGTACAATTTCAGCAATTTAAAAATTTTAAGGTTCAAGTGTAGAGATAAAAATGGGAAAGTCCGACAAGGATGTTGTTCCTATCGCTGTTACTTTTTAATTTTTGCATAGAACTAGCAGAGCAACTTAGACCCAAAGTAACAATGCTAGGTGAAAATATAACGATGCTAAGATTTGCTGATGATATAGTAATTTTAGCTAAGAGTAAAGAGTAAAAAAAGATTTACAAGAAACAATGAACGGCATGGATGAAGTATGTAGATGGATCACTAAAAATAAAAATAGTAAGAGAAAAGATTATGAAGGTAGAAGAATTTTGTTGTCTGGAAAGATGAATTACAAAAGTGGACGAAGCAAGAGCAATATACAATGCCGAATAGCACAAGTTAAATGAGTTTTCAGTCAGAAATATAATTTGCTTACATAAAAAAATAATTTATACGTCATGAAACCATTTTTGAAAGTATGTGTTGGAGCATAGCTTTATATGAAACTGAAACTTTGTCCGAAGTCCTTCAGAAGAAAAGATTAGAAGCTTTTGAAATGTAGTGACATACGGGAATGTTAAAAATCAGACGGGTGGATAAAGTGGGAAATGAAGAGGTGCTGCGGTAAATTGATAATGAAAGAAGCATTTGGAAAAACAAAATTAAAAGAAGAGATGGACTAATAGGCCACATATTAAGGCATCCTGAATAGTTGAAGTTTAAACATCGATGTAACGAGATACAGAATTAATTCTTGACTAAATAAAGCTGTTGAAGATATCAGACTATTTATTTACAGAAGGAACAATATGGGTGAACTCCTCTGTCTTTCATAAAATTGTATTTTCCATATTCAAAATCATATCCTTTTAGAACTGTGCTAATATACTACACTTAATCTTCTAGGAATGTAGTAGAACTTCTTATGTAACAAACATTATTTGCATAATTTTGCATGACAATTTGAATTAATGAATGCTATTAGACAGGTGGAAAGAGGTGAAATTTACTTACTATGTTGCTATCTAATATGTTGTATATAACATACATTATTTCGAAGATGTATGTATAAGTAAGATATACATTTATCTGTGTATATAGCTGTATTAGTTTAGCCAACATTATAAGAGAATAAGCACAGATTGGCGTAGTTAGTAAGCAGAGAAATGCGAGATTCATAATCGTGTCCAAGTATTAACTTACCACAAACTCGTACTAACAAGACTACTGTAGCTTAATTTTCAGATAAACGGATAACTCTGACGCAGCTTCATCAACGTTGAGACAAAGCAATATTATTTCATTCACTCTGCATATTATATCATCTTCTGCGACGACTTACTTTGATAAAAATTCATTAAAATCAAATTACACCCCTTAGTTGAAAAAAAAAATTTGTTTTAGAATTAGTGATAATAAAAGTAGAATTGAAATATATATATATGTTTAAGAGAGAAGTGGAAATAAAATTTACGCATGGAGTGCCAGACTCTCAGTGGTACTAATAACAAACCTCCCTCGACTACCTCCTAAATCCCGCTTTCTACCAGGATGCGGCCAGGAACCGTTCTACAAGTTACTTCAGGCCACCATCTGGTTTCTACCTTGATCAGAATTTATCCAAATGGCTCTTCTTGAACATGTGAATGCCCGTTATGAATCGAGCCACACTTTCTCGCCTACTCAGATCCCGAATCATCATAGCAACCACATTTTGAGGGCTTAGTACTGCGAGATCCGTCTCCAGTGTCCCTCGATCTGCCGCGTATGAACACAAATAAAAATCGTGTGCTCGGCGTTGTTCAGTACAACGGGACAATAGAGATAGCCGGGATACGGCGCTTTCTTTACGACATGGAGAAAAGCGAAAAAGTATCCATGACCGTTAAAAATTTGGTCACGTATTTCTCTTCTTCTACATTCTGCCGCGTGATGCAAAATCTGACTAGAGGGATTAACCTTGCTTTCCATCTTCCTCTGGTCTCGCGATCCCAGGCCTCTTGCCAGATGAGGGACGTGTAGGTTCATTCTTCTCCGTATGGTCTTCTGATATTGGCCTTTCCGCCACTGCATTAGACCGCCTGGCGCTATCTTGTTGAAAGAACAAATATGTATAATACCGGTGACCATTAAAGTGCAGGCTCGGAAACGGTCCAATAAGCAATGCATTTCGTAAAGCTGCAGTGTGTTGCATCTAGGCAAGCCGCTTCCAGTTCCTCTCAAATCTTAGCTTTCCTCTCATGTAAGAGGATGGACTGACCGTGAAAATCAGCAGTCGCCTTCTGCTGATCTTCAGTCCGCTGACCTATTATATCTCTCAGTCGGCTTAAGCCGACTGAGAGATATCATAGCTCTCGCTGCTTTTTCGGCGGCTCTCCGAAGCGACTCCCCAAAAGTGAGTTTCCAGTGAATCACCATACCTTGGTACTTTGCGGCCGGCTTGGTATCGACAACCTCATCCCCGACCCGCTGAGGAGGAAGAGTGTCCATATGCTTCTTTGTTAAAACCATGATTTCCGTCTTGCCAAATGCTGGAGGCAACCCATATTGGTCCAGCCATCCCTATATAATAGCCTGTGATGCACACAGACGATTCTATAGGGAAAAAGCTATAGAGAAAAATCGTTGAAAAGCTCTCCATGAGGGCTTATTACACAAATAAGAAAAAGTCCAAAACTCACTTTTTTGGATTTTGGGCTATTTTGGACACTTTTGGTTCAGTTGATTGAATGAAAAGGAAAGGTGCACAACAAAAAGGTGTTACAACAGTCCTAAATCAAAAATGTCAATATTCTACGTTGTTTATTGAGTTATGCGAGATACGTTCCAACATATGTACAGTCCTCAAGCCAATATTGATCAAAGTGGATTCAGGGACAGTTTAACAAAACGAATATTTCCGTTGAAATCTGAAAACCGAAATTTTTCTCGATCAGAATATTTCTTTACTTAGTACAAGGAAGTAAAATAAAAACAAAAAAAAAAAAAAAATTAGTTTAACAACCTATTTCTTAAAAAAAAAAACCTGATTAATATATCTTCTAATTTCTTATAGCATATAGTTATATTAATTACATTTTTCACATTATCTATATAATGCGAAATATTACCTAATATAATAATTGGATAATTAACTAAGCAGCAAATAAAGGGCAAGCAGAAGTAGGTTTTCTATGAACAAAAAGATAGGGATGAGAGTAGAGTATTTCACACAGCTTAGCGATAGAGTCATTGTCATAAGAATAAAATCAAAAACCAAGTCAACAACAATTGTTAACGTCTATATGCCTTCAAGTGCCCATGATGATGATGAGGTGGAGAGTGTATACGAAGAAGTTGATGAAGCAATTAAATATGTAAAATGGGATGAAAACTGAATAATAGTTAGATGAATACGGGCTGGGCAAAAGGAATGAAAGAGGCGACCGACTTATTGAGTATAATTTAGTAATTGCCAACACCCATTTCAAAAATCATAAAAGAAGAATATACACATGGAAAAAACCGAGTTATACTGCAACATATCAGATAGATTACATTATGGTTAAACAATGATTTAGAAATCAACTCCTCGACTGCAAAGTATATCCTGGAGTAGACATTGATAGTGACCATAATTTAGTGATAATAAAATGTAGATTGGGGTTTGAAAACCTGAAGAAAAGGTGTCAGATGAATCGTTGGAATTTAGAGAAGCTTGAGAAAGAGGAGGTAAAAAAAAAAATTTGAGCAAGACATCGCAAGAGGTCTGGGTAAAAACGATAAGGTAGAAAATACAGAAGCAGAATGGGAGAGTGTTAAAAAAGAAATTCTTAAATTAGCAGAAGCAAACTTAGGAAGAACAAAGAGAACTGATAGAAAAGCTTGGATATTGGAGGATATATTTCAGCTGATGGATGAATGTAAAAATTATAAGAATGCTAGTGATGAAGAAGGTAAACGGAACTATCGACAGTTAAGAAAGATCATAGATAGGGAGTGCAAATTAGCAAAACAAGAGTGGATTAAAGAAAAGTGTTCAGAGGTAGAGGTAGAAAGAGAAATGATCGTTGGTAAAATAGATGGAGCATACCGGAAAGTAAAGGAGAATTTTGTGGTACATAAATTAAAAGCCAATAATGTGTTAAATAAAGATGGC
>JAAAKQ030054073.1:0-16132 GCA_010016005.3 Zanna intricata | reverse complement strand
GGAAACTTTTTTCTTATTTTTAGATATAAAATCCGTTTCCGAGAGATTGCCGTGCAGTTTTGATACACTCTGTATATCTTTAAAAAGTAACAAATAAAAAATATACATAACCTTTTTTTAAATAATAAAAATGTACAAAAATCTAATGAATATTAGATTAAATTAAGTGTTAACTTCATTTATTATAGTTATTTATAGTTAACTCTGTAGTATCGCTACAAATCATTCACCTCATCCTCTGATATAATACCTAAAGGTGGTTCCAGAGGTTAAAAAAAAAATTATTACATTTTTTAATAATTTTCGTACGTATCGAGTGTGATCGTTCACGTCGATTATCATTGTCTTTATCGATCGTTGTCTATGTCAATATCGACTACCTCAAATAGTTATTTAAATATTAAATTATTATTATTCCACATTTTCTCAGCCTTTTGCCGGTGACATTCTCTAAACTCGGAGTAATTTATACCGACAGATTAGGCTTGCTATTGTTATAGAAGTGACTTCGGGCAACATGGTAGGTGTTATCACGTTATCATGCTCCTTTTTATTAGCGCATGGGTCTTCCACTGGATCTTCAGTTTTTCAAAACTACTGTGTAACGTAGATGATATTATTTCCTCCACAGATATAATTTTTGGGATTATATAAACTTCTATTTGTTTCCACATTTCTTTAATTTCCAAAGCAAGATCTGTATATTTCTGCAGCTTCTCTCTGTGTTTAATGTTGGAGTTTTTTACTTGATTGGATAGGTACGTCTATTAGGTTAATTTTTCCATTTTGTCAACTACTACTATATCTGGCTTATTATAGTTGATGGGTTTTGATGTCACAATGCCTTGGTCCAAAGAATTTTTGCAGTTGTTCTCCAAAAAGGAGGTTGGTTTATAAGTAAAGTAGGGCTTATTTTGAGGCTCCAACTTGTATCTGTTGCAGAGTTTTATGTGCATGATTTTCGCCATTTTGTTGTGTCTCCTGGTGTACTCAATCGGAGCTAGAACCGGACAACCAATGATATGTTCTATTGTTTCATTGTATAGCATAGCATACATAGCCCACATTTTCTCTTGATATTTTCTTTAAGAATAAATTTCTTGAAACTTTTTGATGCTGCTACTTGATCTTGTATGCAACATATAAACCCCTACGTTTTGGTATATAACAAGCCAAATATCCGTGCACAAGCCTAGTATTTGAAGCTGCTTTTTTTACTTCTTCCTGGACTAGGTGATACCCTAGTCTGTCATGTGGCTCTTTCCTTTCCCAATCTAGAATTTTATTTGCGTTGCTCTCTTTCTTGTGTTATGCACAAGAAAGTTGTGTTCTGCTGGCTAGGTTTAATGGGGCATAATTTTTATCTGCCGCTACGATGGTTTCATAGAAGGGGTGTTGCTTGCTATGGAAGTAATCCCTTAAGTTTTCGTTCTCTCCGTAGCATAGATTTTTAATATGAGTACTTCTCTTTCACCTTCTTTTCTCGGAAGCGTGAATATTTATTTTGATGAGTGAATGTGGTGGGACTTTACTTGGTAAAATATTTTTCTGGTGAGTCTGTTCAATTCGTCCAACTCTGTTTCACTGTACTTTATTATACCTAATTCATACGTGAGTACTGGTACTGCATGTGTTCACCGCCTTTACTTTATCTCTCCCATTAAGTTCCGATCTCAAAATTAATTTTAATCTTTTTTCTTACGTTTTCTGAAGTTTTTCTTTAATGGCTTTGTGCTCCAATTTTCTTGTCTGATCGCATCCTAGGTATTTATACAGGTTATCTTCTTTCATTGCTTCTGTGCTATCTGTGGTCTGCAGGTCGTAATTCTGCATCTGGTGGAACTTTCCCTTCACAGTGGCGTTTATCTTATATTTACTAATTCCTAGCCCTACTTTAATGTCATCACTGAACATTTCGACTAGTTTGAACAGTGCCGCAGCTTATGTTCAGTCCCTCTATAAATTTTTAGGTGGTCCATATAGAATAGATGTGCCAGTTTGTAATCTCCTGCTCGCGATTTTATATTTTAACCGTACTCTGGCTCCTTTAGCATGCTAGAGAGTAGGTTAACAGCCATACAGAACCAGAGTGGGCTTAGGGCGTACCCTTGAAATATTCCCCTCTTTTTTCTCTTTTTTTTCTGTATAGCCTCCGGAACTACCGTAAGGTATCATAAGGTACTGGTACCGTAAGCAATTGTCTTTTCATGAATTTGATACGTTTTTAAGATCTCCGTCAGCCATGATTGCAGTACACTATTGAATGTCTTTTTGTAGTCTATGTAAGCCAACCATACATTTCTTTTGGTTTATTGAGCTTGTTGTGGGGTTACCGTATCATTATTATTATTATTGTATGTTATAATATTAATAATACATTTATTATTATTAGATATTATGGATCTAATAAGTTAATACTACCGGGACAAATAATAATAAATGTGAAATTTTCAGCGAAATCGTTTGAGTAGTTTTTTTTTTTGAGTTATTAGGCATAGATAAAACGAAGGCTGTCTTATTTACATTATAGAGATTATAATGAGACATTATTAATTTACCTTTTTTTTTTTATTAATAGAATTATATTGCTTTTTGTACTAAAGAAGCCAACGCTAGTACTTAAAAATATAATTCATGCAGATTTTTTAAAAATTATTATAAATTTAAACAAATTTTTGTATAAATTTTTATGCCAAAAAATTTGAATAAATGAGAAGTTTTATTTTTCAATATTTTAATAAAAGAGGATCAAATTTCCGTAAACAATATCACAAAAACATAAATAGAACTGAAATTGGAACATATTATAATGGGTTGAATTTCTTTGTTATGCTCTTATTTAAAAAAAACAAAGGATGTATTCAAATGAAATAATTTTTATAAAAATCTCTTTTTTAAATTGGAAGCAAAAAACGTTATTTATAGTCTGTAATAACACTTCTGACATCGGTATTATTATCTTCATCAAACGATATTGAAAAATATCGTATTAAAATAATAATATCTCCATTAAGTTTAACTGTCAACGGAATTCACTTTTATTTATTACTTTTAATTTAATGTGATTAAAAATCAGTTAATGATTATTTTCACCTACCAGTATTTAAATAAATTACTCTTTAAAGTTTAAAACCGTAAACTCAAAAATTCACACTAGTCTTAAATGGGTGGTCTCATGAAGACTCAGTAGTCTCTTCCAGTTGACGTGCGGCCTAATCATTCTATACATTTTAGGTTTAAAAAATGTTTTGTGGAAGGAAGAAGGACTTCTAATTTTCATATTTATTTTTACATCCTTTAAAAATTGTATATATATTGGGAAAAAATTTAGGTTAATCGAACGAACAACGTATTACCAAAAAAAAAAAAAAATTACAATAATTTCTATTTCTATTAACAATCTAGTTCAAACATTTGAAAATAAAATTAAAATATTTTAATTTTTATATCAATTTTACCTTTAAGAGCTCCATTTATACAAGATTGAATTATAACACTTATTATCATTAACCCGATTTAGACAAGATTGTATTAAAACATTTATTAATATCACAAAATTATATAAGAAAGCCAAAATAATCAAAGTTTTTTTTTTACAACCGTTGGTTACGTTATGAAATTAGTCATCATAAAAAATATTTATTTAATTTTTTTTAATAATTGATGTGAAAAAATATTAAATTTAACATTAAAAAAACAACTGTGGTTATAAAAAAGGTAACAGGTGGTAGTAGAAAGTAACTAAATTGCGAATGTACGTATTTAAAAATAATAGCTATATACGAGTGACAGAATAACCTTAAAAAAAAAAAAAAAATTTCAGATACTTTTTTTCATTTCTCTGTGTATTTCACAGGAGGATAGCTTTTCCAGAAGTCTTGTTCTCTACACTCTCCGATAACTTATCGATATAATTCTTTCGCGTCTCTATTACGTCAAGCCAAAAAAAAAAAAATCAAGTCAACTGAGAGATAAAGAAAAAATTTACTTTCTCTGTTTTTGTTTTTTTTTTTATCTTTTTTTTTTTTGTTCGTTGGTATCTAACAGGATTAGATTAATGTTTACCCACCTGCTTTTCCTATCTTACCCGTCTCATTTTCAGACAAGACTTCTTTTTTACGTATTTTTAAATGAATTTAAGTAATTTTGGAAATCAGATTTATTCTTTAAATAAAGATTTTATTTCTCAATAATTATACTGTAATTTATAAAAACATAATATTTGCGTTATAGTTATCTCTTTCACATTTCCTTATCTTCAAATAAAAAATTAACCAACTCTCCTTTTCCTAATACTCTTATTCAATCCTATTTTATTGCCATTAAACATTTTCCAAAAGCTTTCCAATGATTTTGTTTAAAGTTTTTTTACTTTATAGATTCCACATCGTTAAGTAGAAATTTTAAAATTCGTTATTAATGAACATCTTTAAAATCATTATTTTTTGTTATTCGGAAACGAGTCGTCATTTTTGAAAATAGAAAAATTAAAATTATCATTCTTTGAAATCAATATGAAGACAACCCTTTATAGCTCTCTTACTGTATAAATATCACCCTCAAAGATACTATAAAATATCCCTATAATATGAATATCCCTTTGTTAAGTGTACGTAATAATAGAGCCACCCTCTACCGTGGGCGTTCTTCAGCTCGGGATTATAAATTTCATACGTATTTCAGATTATCTAAAGTATGAAATACTAAAATAAATCTTTGTAAGCGATTTTATTGAAAACTGGGTAAAGAGAATAACCAAATTGTTCAACGACTTCTGAAAATTTACATTACTTATAATGTATCCATGATAAATTATAAAAACTTAGGATAGAGAGCTTTACATAATACCTTACGGTAGTTCCGGAGGCTAAACAGACAAAGAAAGGATAGAGAGCTTTTAAATCAATTAAATTTTGTTAACTTCTGGTTTCTTCTGTGATCAAATATCTTCAATTTTGTTATTCTTTATAGGTTGGTGGTCTGTTTCAATACGTCACTCATGTGTTATTTTATTCTCGTTAATTATTATCAACACATTTGTCAACTTATAAAATATTTCTAAAGAATCAAAATAAAGATAAAAAATTGTTTTTAAATCTAATTTTAAAATTATTTATGATAAGATGATACCATACGAAAAAAAATGTTTGATATTTATGCTGATCTTTATCCAAAATCTAAAAATATAATTTTTAAAAAGTTTATTAGGTCTTTAAGTGAATTCATTTGTATATTTTTTTTTTATCTTTTACACATCTGAATGCTTACAAAAATATCCGTCCACGCACACACGCATATTGATTAGTTATAATAAATATTGCTTTATACTTTTTTAAATGTATTTTTCTGATTGATTGGGAGTTTTACATCTAATTCGGTTTTAAGTTTTACTTCTGGTTGTGGAGTCTCTATAAATCCATGTTTCTATTTGGTGTATTCCGTATTTTAGAATGATATACACTTAAGTATTCTGTACTTTAACATTTAAAAAAAAAATAACATTTTCTGCAGCTTTATTATACAATTATTTGTATTGTTTACATGCAGTGCAACATTTTGTTTCTTGTACTATTGAACATAAACAATTATACCGTATGTATAAATACAAATGTGATCGCATCCGGAATTTTCTGGATGAAAGAGACGATATCACTTCAAAAATATCTTTACCTTTTTTTTATCATTTTTCTAATTTAATACTTAAATATCAAAATCGGATGTGTTTCCAGCCACTTAATCCCTTTGATTAACTTTGATTAATCAGGTGATCTGTATGATATCTTTTGATATCTACTGCATTTTTTATTCGGGGCCTGCAAGTAACTGCATCCTTATTTGGGTACAATGTCCCTGTAGCTAGTAAATCTTTAGATTGCTATGTAAGGTTAGGTTTTTGTAAGACTCTAAAACTGAATATTTTCCGGGAGGCAATTTTTATCCCGAGTCGTTATTGTGAAAGTATAAAATGCAGTTATTTCAACTGGGCCGGCCTCCGTGGTGGAGTGGTAGCGTTTCTGTCTTTCATCCGGAAGTCTCGGGTTCGAATCCCGGTCAGGCATGGAATTTTTCACACACGCTACAATTCATTCATCTCATCCTCTGAAGATACTTAACTATACTTAAATAGTTCCGGAGGTTAAACAAAAAAAAAAAAAAGAAGAAGTTATTTCAACTGGACGTGATTGTTTACACCTACGCTTTGCATATTCGAGTCACATCCCTTGGAAATCCTGATGGCGGCAATTATCTTGTAAAAAATGTTGTGATATATTGAAATATAAAATGTAACGCTAGGATTCGATTATCCGAACAGAGGGAGAATCAATATTAAAAGTAGTTTTGAGAAAGGTACGAAACGCTTCAACTAAGAATGTTAGAGTGACATTACTAGAAAAGACAGAAAATAACACTCAAATTATGATATTGCTAGCAGAAATGTTAATAAAATGATGACGAAAAAATTTTAGAAAATCTTTCCATAAAATTTTACTTTCCCACCTCATATATACAGTATATAAACTTTTAATTTTTATTATTAATAGGTGGGAAAGTCATGTTTTTTTTTTTAATTGTAAAATAATAAGAATATTTTCTGATTCAGTAAAGTGAAAGATTATAAATTTACTTATATTTCTTTTTGTAAAGAAAAACGAAATTTTTTCACGCGTTATTACAATTTATAGTTGA
The DNA here is from genome assembly GCA_010016005.3 of Zanna intricata. Classification (NCBI taxonomy): domain Eukaryota; kingdom Metazoa; phylum Arthropoda; class Insecta; order Hemiptera; family Fulgoridae; genus Zanna; species Zanna intricata. The sequence continues at coordinate 9,445 of JAAAKQ030054073.1, read as the reverse complement.
TATAATATTTTTTTATTTTTAGCTAGATGGTCTAGTGGTTAACGCGACATCGCAAATCAGCTGATTTCGAAGTCGAGAGTTCTAAGGTTTAAATCCTAGTAAAGGTAGTTATTTTTATACGGTTTGTATACTAGACCGTGGATACCGGTGTTCTTTAGTAGTTAGGTTTCAATTAACCACACTTCTCAGGAGTGGTTGACCTGAGATTGTACAAGACTATACTTCATTCACAGTTATACATATCATCCTCATTCATCCTCTGAAATAATACGTTACGGTAGTTCCGGAGGTTTAAAACAGAAAAAGAGAATATTAGAGCTAGCTGCTATTACGTCACGTCAAATTTATGTCAGCATTGTATTTTCTAAAATTAATTTACTCATTTACATTGGGAGAGAAAAATTAACAGAGTCTGAATCTTGTTTCTATAGATATTGGATTATTTTTATACGCGTATTCATATAGTAAAATTCGCCTATAAAGATAATATTCCAGAATTTTATAGATTTTTTATTTTTGTTTTATTTAACAATCAAATAATTAAAACTGAGTCATTACTATAATAAAAATCCACGTTCCGTATTAAAAATTAATGATTTTAATTCAGTTTAAAAGAACAATGTCTTAAAAAGTGAATGAAAATAGATGATTTTTAGGCGTTCAGAAAAAAGTTTATTATGTGCTGTTCAAAAGTTATGACAACGTATACGTGTAACTTCTAGATTTAAAGAGATAAAAAGCTGTAAACTGGAGACTTTAAAATGTTGAAGTAGGTTAAACGTTTCCTTTCTGAAATTTTTTATTCATAGAGGAATAATCAAAGATTAAGCAAAGGGTCTTTTATATATACTATGCGTATATAAATATGCAAAACATAACGTCAAATATTTTTCAAAATTTGTTTAATATACACTATTCACGTGTAAAATCACGCCTTTCAAAAAACAGAAATTTGTCTACTCTGAATCTATTTTCAAATTAAGCAGTCTTTAATTTTTTTTACTAAAAAGATTATGAGTAGATATGACTTTATAGTAGGACTTTTTTGCGGATTAGACTTTATTGGATAATTTCCCTACTACATAAAGTTTCTTTTTTATTGCAGTATAAGATATTTTTAGTAATTTTGTATGAAACTCTATGGACAATTCAATCTTGAACTCAATGCAAGAAATGAAATAATAAAAAAAAATCCTTCAAGAATTTTTCATGATTTACATAAAACGTATATTGAACATCATATCACTCATAAAAACTGTCCTTTTCAAAACAGAATTTTTCAATTTTAAAAACAGACGCGTTTTGAAACAACTCTCCCTACTCAAAACTTATTGTGTTGATATTTTATATTTCTGGTAATCTTTATACAACTTTTAGTCAATGTCCCTCCCTATATTTGACGTCATGCCTTATCTGGCCTTCTTCTTGCTTATTTATTAATAATATATAAAAGACAAGAATAATCATTTATAACCAATAAACAAGAAGAAGGCCAGATAGGCACGACGTCAAATACAAGGTGGGGCGTTGACTGAATGCTATATTAAGATTAACAGAAATATAATCAGTGCGATACCTTTTGACTATGCAGTGGTTCCGAAACACGTCAATAAGGGACAAAAAAACGAAGCTAAGTAAGATAAGCTGTACTAAATATAGAAACTCCAGTGATCTTAGCAGAAAAGATAATATTAACAACAGTATCTACAAAAGATATCTTATCAACAGTTTTAACTCGATTATTATATTGCTGTTTTCATATTTTTATTGGTTGTAATTCTTTATTACATAAATAGTAGTGATTACACTAAGTTAAATATAAAAGTATTGTTGTACAGTTGTTTAGAATTTTTAAATTATTATTTTTTTTTTGTTTGTTCGATTGTTTGCGTTTTTGATTGTACTATTATTATTATTATTAACATTAACTTGAAATCGGAATTATATGTCCAGTACCTCTACAAGTTCTCCATTTTCTCTATATTCAGTAACTTTTAACTACCATTCTCTAGGTGTACGATACATATAATTTTTATTTCGTTGATTAGCGGTATCATCGTCTTATTTAGTTTCAATTTTGATAAAAGTTGATATGCTGTTTTTAATCAGTAAAATTTATAAATAAATTATAATATTAATAAAATTTTCAGAAAATTTTTTTTTACAAAAATGTCTTGTGACATGTGAGATAACCTCTCGTATATCTTTTTATATATACAACACGGGCACGCGCTCTCTCTCTCTCTCTCTCTCTCTCTCTCCCTCCTCTCTCCCTTCTCACCCCCCCCCCTCTCTCTCTCTCTCTATGGAGTATATTTCTTCCTATTTACTTTGATGTAAAGTAAGAAGATACTTTAGAAGAGTTAATTATGCCAGTTTCTCTTTTAAAAGGCCTCTGAGCTTACAGCTTTGAATAAAAGTAAATAATTTTTCAGTTTCTTAAAAGAAGTGTGTTTAGAAGTTGTTTAGGTTTTTTTTTTAAGGATTTAGTAAAAATTTTTTACTTCTTGAGGTCGAATAAATGATGGAAAAGAGCAACAGTAAATTCTTGTTAAAAGTGCCTATTTGTTTGTTTACATTTTTTTCAGTTAGGAGTGCAAAGATTTTTAGTTAAAAAAAAAAAATGTATTAAACTCTCAGAAATGCATGGATGTAAGAACTTGTAGTAATATAGTTTAATGTTATTTTTAATTATAATGTAAATTTTTCTTTAATTTCTTCTATAAAAACATTTAGTAACATTTCTTGTTTAATAATGTTTTAATCTTAAAATTAATGAAAATAAGTCTATTTACAATCATTGTTATTCCTTACCAGATTTAAAAAACACATTCAGCTATTTGAAATGACTTATAAGTAAGGGTAATTGTAAATGAAGGTTGTTTAATAATTAAAAACATAAATTTGAACAGCGGAAAGTACTATAGAATAAACTGAAACTTTTAGAATATCATGTTGGTACTTCTGAGAAAAAAAATCAATTGTTTAAAATGTAACCTATTTTGTTTACTTCAAATATTGGCTTCGCTTAAAATATGTAATGAAATAGAAATGGTGATATGATCATATTTTTATTTTATGAAGGTGTGAAACTGGCAAAAATTCCTTCCCGGATTCGAATGCAGTGTGATAAAAAATATATTAACCGTGCAAATCTTTATTAGATTAATAAAGAATACGTGTAGTTTAAATCAGGGAGAACAAGTGTTACCCATTTTCTTTTGTATAGGAAGACCGGTGAAAAAAATTCTTCTGACGTTTTGTAAAATCGCATAAGAATGTTATTTTCAATGAAAGAAGCGTAAGGATTTCAGCTGAAATTTTTAGTGCGTGCGTGATACAAAGACAACACATATTTGTTAAATACACAATTCTACTACACTTGAACTGTAAAAAATAATACTTTTTTACTATGCAAAACGACTGGATATGAGATTTGGATTTATCATTTTGAACCGGAATTTAAATATGAAAGTATTGAATGAAAATGTTGGAATTCTCCCTCAAGGAAAAAAATTCAAGACATACATGTCAACTAGTAAAGTGATATATGTTACGGGATGTTTTGGTTCTAAAGCTTCAGTTTAATCTAATTATTTTATAGAACAAACTACAAATAATAAATAATAACCTACATAAATAAGATTGTGAAATCCACAATAACGAGGAAACGTCCGCAAGCTCTCTTTCAAAAGGCATATTTCATGCATGTAACGCCCGCCTCTAAATCGATCAAAACACTTGGGAAGCTATTCAAAAAAGATGGGTTGGAAGATGTTGCCATCTACCTTACCGAATACCGATCTCACGAAATCAGATTTCTGTCAGCTTAGTGTTCTCAAAGAGGTTTCACATGGCATGAATTCGGCAATAATGAGCGGGTCCTGAATGAGATACAAGAATGGCTCATACACTGAAGTCAAAAAATTTATGTTACTGGAATAAGAATACTCACAGAAGGATAAGACAAATGCCTAAATGTAGACATCTAGGATGATGCAGAAAAGTTCCTTTAGTTTTATTTTTATTAAATGAATAATATTTTTTTCGAAAGTCATTTCTAATTATTGAACAGTAGTATTATTGTTAATAACAGTATAATAGATTTTCCACCAAAGATATTCATTTAAATTTTTCAGGTTAGTAATTCTTAGTGCAAATATGTGTATCCCAAGAATAATGCCGTAGTTTTTAAAGTGATTTTAGCTTTATAAATCAATGAGATTTAGTACAAAAAAGTCTACTAATAAAATGTTCATACAGATTACGAATTGATGATTCATAACCGATTTCAACATATTCGATTAAAAAATTTTGTTGGACATTGAATAACTAACAACAAAATAAAGAACTTTTTCATTTCATAAAGTACTACGTGTTTTAATGTGAAAAATATGGAAATTTTAACATTTAAATAAGTTTTCATGAGTGGGCAACAAAAAATATTATATTCTAACATTTGCTTGTAAGACTGGTATGGAATATTTGTTTCTCAATAATATACTTCATTTTCATGAGCGAATTGAGCCTTACTCAACATAAAAGCGTAAATTAAAGCAAAACTGTCTTTAAAAAGTACTTTATCGTTCATTATGAACTATTTAATCATTTTGAGCTTAAATTGTTGAGATACGTGCACGGTTCCAAAGCCAGAATGCATTATATTTTTGTTGCAAGAAGAATTACTGTGATAAAAATATCATTTAAACTTAAAAAAAAAAAAAACATACTTTTCTTTTGATTTGTAGCTGATTGAACACACCTAAAGCAACATATTTTATATTCATTTCTCTTTTTCAGGTCTATCAATAATTCTTCACCTTTCGCTTTGTTTTTGCTTTCTCTCTTCTGACTAATAGTTTTTGATTTCTTTTTTTCTCCTTATTTTATCTCTTTTTGATCCACTGATATTCATTAATTTAACTTACGATTATATTATGTATAACTTCGTTATTAAATATAATTATTTATTATATATAAATGTCATTATAAAAATGAAATATTATTTTAAACATTTTATTTTAACGTATAATATAAAGGCCAATTAACTCACATAAATTATTCAGATATATTTTTATTTGTAGATTTTATATGTGATTTAATTATTAATTTTATAATTATTATTGATTTATATCTGATAAGTTGGTTAATATTAGCCATATAAAACGTTTCCCGCAGACAACTGTCTGGCTAACGATGCGATACCATTATATTGCTTAGTGATTTTTATCATAAGGTAACAAAACTGAAAAGAATATAACTGAATAAATATATTAAAATGCATATCTGTCAAAGAAGGAAGGTGATCAATCATAAGCTTGTATTAAATTTAAAAAGTGATATAAGAATATTTATTTAAATAAATATAAAGGAGTTTGAGAGGAAAACAATTTTTATTTATTTTCTAAAACATCAAATTTACATATAAGTTGAGTTGTTTATTCTAAAAATTTACTTTTCAAATAAAGTTAAATGTAAAATCTGATTTAGACACCATATGACTTCCTTGTACCTATTAAATTACATGTATACATTTTTTTCTGCAGTTAATTTAAACTTATATCATTTGAAAATGACATACGATCCTCCAGTTCTTTAATAACGTGGACAGTTGCACAACTGCATTACATTTTTTGTGGTGTCCGTATCAGCATTTTACATTAGTTTACATATTTTTGTTTTACATTGCGCAAGTAGTTATGTGGTGTAAGTGAGAACGTGTCGGATAAGTAACCATGGATACATAGGTTCGAATCTGATTTCATCATATACGTCAATTATTCTTTTATTTGAATATATCGATTTATTAATAATTATTAACCTCTATACAAATTGTTGAATTAAATTTAAAAGTTCACAAAATTTTATTTTTATTTCATTAATAACTTCTGGTTTATTTTTGCATATTTTTTCATTGTTATTATTGAATTATTATTTATTATAAAATTTGTTTTACAATCAGGGGTTAATAATTAATAATAAATCGATATATTTAAATTAAAAATAAGTTAGAAAAATATATATGTATATGCAGGCGGATTCGAACCGATGTGCCTTCCCCTTGTAAGATCCACATATTTCATTGATTAAAATTTCATTTGGCTATAACTCTGGAACCAATGAAAAAAATGATTACTTATGATATATCGTTGAAAATATTTCAATGAGGACCTTATACTGCAGTTAAGAAAAAGTCAAAATTTGGATTTTGGTCTTTTTTTGAATACTTTTGTTTCAGACGATTGCAATCAAAAGGGGAGATGCATAATTAGATATTAAAATGTCCTAGATCCAAAATTTCAACATTCTACGGCTAATTGTTTTTTAGTTATATGGGATACGTACATACAGCCGTCACGCCTAAATTAGTCAAAATAAATTCAAGGATGGTCAAAATGGATATTTCCGTTGAAATCTGAAAACGTAATTTTCCGTGATCACAATCCTTCCTTTATTTCGTACAAGGAAGTAAAAAGGATAAAGAAAATAATATAATTTCTGATGGCAGATTACTTGAGCTTTATAATGGTTACTGGCACTTACAAAGTTATTATAAGTGCCTTTATATTACAATGTTTTTCATTTTTTAAAATAGATAAATCACATTTATTAATTCTTTTTAGAAAAAGTGTTTATGTCTTTTGCTTTTTTGACCACATATTTTGAATTAATTATTTTGAACTAAAATGAATAAAATGAGCCATTCTTGTATCACATTCAGGACCCGCTCGCTCATTTTGTCGAACTCTGTGCCACGTGAAACCTTTCAGAGAACACTAAACAGACAGAACTCTGGTGACGTGATATCGTGACTGTAAGGTGGATGGCAACATCTTCCGACCCATATTTTTTGAATAGCTTCCCGTGTCTTTTGAACGATGTTATGCGGTCGTTTTCATGCATGAAATATGCATTAAAACATACTTTACACACGCTACCTTGCAGTTAATGTAGTCGAGTAAAATTAAAATAAACTTTGCTTATAAAAATATTTATTATATTATTTAAAACAAAGATGCCTTTTTAGTTAAAATTATTAAATTTTGCGGATTTTTTTTATTAAAGATTCAGTTAAGTAATTAATTTAAAATGTTTAATCTCTGTTAATGTACGATAAAATAAAAATCGTACATTTATCTTGTTTAATGTATAAAATATTGAATTTTAAAATATTCATCTCTGAATATACGAAAATAATATGTACGAATCTATTTACTGTATGAATTATTATGTTTTTGTAAAAATTTTAATAATTAAAAATATAACTACCGGAATGAAAGTAAAAAATTAAAATGCGTTTTTATTTTTTGTATGTGTGTAGAACTTTTACATATAAACAGACTATGAGAGTTGGTATTTGTTTTTATTGACATGCAAAACAGAGAAAGAGAAAAAATGTAATATTTGAGATTTTTGAGGGAATTTATAACATGTTTTGCTAATGGAATCTGTAGTGCTCGTTTATTTTATACAGATATTTTTTTGCGGATTTAACATATCCAGTGCAGGGTTTATTATTTCGATAAGTCAGGAAAATATATAGAATACTTTTTTATTTACTCTGTTTAATGTATTTACTAGTCATATTCAAAATAACATTTGTAATATGAAAAATTCATTTATATTTTTATATCACACAGAAGAAAAAACCTTATACTGAAATTCTTGTCCGATTCCATCAGGTAAAATGGATATTTGGATACATATGGATAAATGGATGCATATCTCTATTTGCGTATAGTTCTAGTTTTTCAGTACACGGTTAAAAGGAACTAATTTTGACTCCACTTAAATTTATAAATATTCAAATGCTAACAGAATTAATACATCAATCAATATGAAAAAATTATGAATTCCGAAAGGCAAAGAAATTTCTCATTTTTACTAGGTAAATTTAATTCCCTCTTCAGTGATAAACTAGGCTTTATATAAAAAAAGTAATGGAAACGTGGTGAGCTTTAAACCAGCCTTTGAAACTGTAATTTTATTTGTAAAACTGTTTTAATGATAGAGAAATTATATTTTAAGACTTAAAATCAAAATTCTATTGAGTAAATTAAATTACTGTCATCCTACTATATTAGGATAAAATTAATAACATGTAGAATGGTAGATTACTATAAAGTCGGAAAAAGCTTACAAGGATTGTCAATACACGTAATAAAAAATAAATAATTGAAAATTTGAATCGGTATCTTTAAACCAGTTTTAGTGACTGTTACTCCTAAAGTCCCACTCTTTCAATTGACTTGTAATCGATTTGGAATCGAAGTGGTTTTGTAATAGATAACGGCTTAGGTTGACCAGTTCAGTATCTCACATGAGAATAAGAACTTTTCAACTGAAGTTAAAAGTGTCGATACTACTCAAAAACAGGGTATAAAGAAATGAAATAATTTTTTTTTTAATGGATCTCATATCAGTTTAACAGTATTTTGCAGTCTCTGAATGCAAATGACAAACTTTGCATGGTATATAGTATCGAAGGAAATTATAAGTAAATTTGCATCTTTCTTAAGTTTTTCCCGTTATTTATGCCATTTTTTTCTAAACTCTGAAACAGACTACTTCTAAATCAGAACAGGCCCTGTTCTGATTCCAATTTAGTTATTTAAAATAAAATAAAAATCCTTTCCTTTTACGAAAACAATATTTCTCTGTCACCCACCTCTAACTCTTCTTTCGATTAGACTTTTTAGATCTTATTGCTTGTTTATTTCTTCTTTTTATCTTTTTTCCGTTGTTTTCAATACTTTTTCAAAAAAATAAAACAGCAAACAATTTTTCGAAGTTATTTATGCTACTTATTACTGAATTGATGTAGTCGACATGTAAATATTGCTCTGTATACAGTGAGTTTATGCCAAAAATTAGACTTAGATCCGGTAAATGGAAGAATATTTTTTTTATTAAGGTGTTTTATTAGCAAGGTTTGTCACCTGTGTTTTATTTGCAAGGATGACATGATTTGGTGTCTACTCAACCAATTTAACTAATGAAATATTAATAGGCTTATTTCTAATTAAGTGGAAAAAACCACTCGTAACAATTTAAAGTAATTTCGCCCATAAGAAATTAATAATGTATGACAATAATTTATCACAACGTTCGTTGAATGCGACTGCTAAAATATTAATTAAAAAGGAATGATAATTGTGTGCAAAGATTCCTTCAAGATGAAATATATAGGGCTTAGGTTTGGAGAAACATGTCTTAATTGTAGTTTGGTGATTAATGGCTAATAATCGCCCCACATTGAATGTTACTACAGCTGTTTAATAAAGCTGAGTACCGGATTTACATTCAAATTTACCTCTGAACCTTAAGTTATTTTATAAGTGCAGTCACAGTCAAAGATACAAGTTAAAATATATATGTGTGTGTGTGTGTGTGAGAGAGAGAGAGAGAGAGAGAGAGAGAGAGAGAGAGAGAGAGAGAGAGAGAG
>JAAAKQ030054062.1:0-16133 GCA_010016005.3 Zanna intricata | reverse complement strand
CAGCAGATGGAAAAATATATCCGGGTCAAGTTGGTCAATACCCGGTGCCTTTCGTAATGCCATTCGAGAAACCACTTGGTCTATGTCTACGGGATCCACAGCCCGTACGCCAGGGAATGGCACTACACCCGCCCTGATCCCGAAATCTGCTTCACCCTCCGGAGCATCTGTTTCCAGATGCTCCGGAGATCGGAGATCTGGAAACGGATGCTCGGCCATCACCTGTCCCAGGTGATGGCCGATACTAGTTACGAGTCATGCCGTTCGGCTTGAAAAATGCAGCTAGCACATTCCAGCATCTAATGAAAGACGTCCTCACTAGCCTCCTCCGCCAGTGCTGCCTGGTCTATCTGGACGACATTATTGTGTACTGAAGTAGCTGGGAAGAATACTTATGCTACCTAGACTTGGTTCTAGAACGCCTACAACTTCATCATCTGAATCTGACGTGCTCTTTGGAGAAATGGCGATTCGGCCGTGATAAGTTGTTATTTCTCTGACATGAAATTACACTCACGGGCAATATTCCACAGTAGCAACACCTACGTTCCAAAATCCGAACACAAGCCTCCTGGGTCAAGAAAAGAGCTGCAGAAATTCCTCAGTATCCGTAAGTGGCTACGAGAATATATCCCAAGATTCTCGGAGCTTTCCAGCCACTGACTGACCGGCTGCGGGGAAACACTGGAAGTAAACAGACACCGCACAGCAAGCCTTCAAAGCTGTTCGTCAGGCCTTCAACAGACTGTTGAATCTATCTCGGCCGGATCCAGAGCTTCCTATAGTCATACAAACCGATGCCAGCCAGCAAGGACTGGGAGCCGAGCATTACCAGCAAGCCGAAAACGGGGAGAGAAGAGTCATCTCGTACGCCAGCACGAAGCTTGCAGCGGCAGAGAGGAAATATCACTCCAACGAACTCGAATGCCTCGCCCTGGTGCGAGGCAAATCAAACGCTATCGACCGTTTTTGATATGGCTAAGGCAGGTCACCGGGCAGAAAACAAAATATGCTCGCTGGGCATTTTTGGTTCAGAGTTTCAAGTTTATGTTACAGCACTGCCCTGCGAACTGCCCTGGAGAAACGAACTACCAGATCTGTTGTCAAGAGAACCGACTGAAGAAGAAAATACTGAAATGGTACGGGATAAAGATAGACTACACCCGACCGAACGTGGCCAAAAAGAGAGTGGAGCGGTACACCCTGATTTCAGAAGGTTGTCGCCATTTCTCTATTCTAACAGGTGTGGGAAGCACATGAAGCCGATACAAAGTGCCGACAAGTACGCCAAGATCCGAATTCGGCCTCTGGCATTTGCCTCAAAGTGGACGAAGACGGCACCGTATGGACAGGCGTCCATATGGGCGTAGCACTAGGGGAGGACTCCGACCAGTGGGAGTCTACGTCTCACCCGGCAACCCCTTAGCTGTCATACAACATTATCACACCACTCCAGAAGATGGTCATCCCGGGGCAGAAGAAACCTGGCGGACGATCCGCCAATACTACGATTGGCAGGGCCTTACGAAGGATGTTCGACAGTATATCAGACAGTGCAGCATATGCGCCCGCTACAAACAAGGACCCTACAAACCCTCCACCAGATAATCAGCGATCTCGGAGGCCTACAGCTTGTTGGAAGTATGTAGCAGTTGATTTAATGGGTCCATATCCAGAAATGAAATGAGGCAACAGGTTCCTAGTGGTAGCGACTGATCTCTTTTCCCGCTGGATGGAGGCTATGCCCGTTTCTCGAGCTGACACGGACACCATTTTCGGGTGTTTGAGAAATCGGGCTAATGCCGCGGCCGGCACGCCACCCAGCGAACTGCTCACTGGGAGACAGTTAAAGAGACCCGGGGGCTGGCAGCACCAAAAAGCAGACAAACCGCCTTAACCCATTGAGGAAACAGAGGAGAGGGCTGCATCACACCAGGAGGCCTACCACCAAAAGAATCTCGTAGACAAGAGAGAAGAGCCACCAACATTTGAAATAGACGATGAAGTGTTCGTAAGGCAATAAGCCGGCCCTGCACGCGATGGTTGGTACGCAGGATTCAAGGCTTCATGGAAAGGCTCTTACGTTGTCCTTCAACGAACAGGACACGTATACGAAATCGACAGGAAAGACACTCGGCTGAAGTTACACGTCTCCAGGCTCAAACCCGCACACTACGCCCCGGAAACTCAACTGCAGCAGGATCAATCAGATCTCGATCCGTATACGCGGAGGGGGTTGTTACCACACGCCTTTAACTTGGCGAACGCCGGGACAAGAAAATATCAGCTGGAATACAGTATAAGATGCGCATGCACAGGGGGCACTCCCACCACACCGCATCTATATTCCCACATAGCAGCACTACCCCACCACCGTGGGCTCTAATAAAGGAAGGCTTCCTAGTGTTAAAATTGATTCTAACACCAACTACCGCCTACAGAACACCTCGGGGAAGAAGAAGATGGAAGAAGCTGAAAGGAGTTCCGTAGCCGATCCAACACTAAACCACCCCGACGGAGCAGCAGGACCTCCCTCGGCGGAGCCTGGCCGGCCCCGCCGAGGGAGTCGCTGGATGCAGACGCACCATTTCCGCTCCAGCTCGCCAGACTTCTATCGCCCTGGCCAGCGGACGCAGCTACGAGAGCCGGTCCAGCGTGGGATCGCTCGAGGAGAATCGCCTTGGCCACGCCGGCGAATGATGACCAACGCCTACCCGACACTGCGGGGCTCTGGGGGTCTCCACTACAACGCTGTAGTGGGAACTCAACCGCCGCTGAGGGAAAGCCCGTTTGGATATTAACGGACGAGCCGCAACTTCCCGACTGGAGCCGAGTAAACTTCACCGGAGACCATCGCCCGGATCCAACACCTCGTCTCAGAGCTAACAACAACAGCCCTTCTCAGGGCTATTACGATGTTAACAGCAACAACGACAAAACGGCCCTTTTCAGGGTCACCAAAAAATGTTGAGTTTCCACTGTCGTCGAAACCGATCGCGACAAGTTGAAATCTCCCGATGGAACATGTTCCCAATGGTCATCGCTCACTGCTCCAAGATTTTCTGGGATGGCATCTAGGTGAGAATGCAAAAATGGATTTTCAGTTACATATTGCACCCCATGAGTCTGTGTGATGTTAAAAGATCATGCACTATTTCTTTATAACTTTCTTCCTAATGATTTCCTAAAAGGTTTTTGCTGACACTCTTAGATGATATCCAAACAGATTTCTCGGCCTCATTCAATTGATTGCCAAAGTTATTTGTCTTTTATCAGTTCCTATATGTGTAGTCCTAAAAAATATACCTTCTTCAGTCTTAGCTTCACAGATTCTAGGGAACTTTTTTTTTCAATGACCAAATCCCTATGCATTTCAATTCATAGCTTTGCAAAGTTCTTTATAAAACCAAGTTTTATGTGGAGGCAAGTACACTCTTTTTGGATCATACAACGGTTTATTTTCAACATTCTTTTCTCCAGGATTAAAACATACTCTCTTCGGCCTTCCTTTCCTCACATAGTGATTACATATATCTCTACTGTCCCATTCACAAAAAAAGCAACAATACTTCGTGTAACCAAGCTGTAGTCCCAGTAGACGTGCAATAACTTCTAAGTCACCACACATATGCCATTCAAATTGTTTATAGTTTATTCTGTTCACTAACACTTCTATGCTTTCATTTTCGCAGCACAGGCAAGTGGTATAGACAGAAATTTGTTTCCAATGCGGAGAAGTGCAGCTTTCGTGCTATTCTTTGAAGAATTTATAAATAAATGCCATTACACTGTTTTGTGTTCATGACCAAGTGCTTCCATAAGACAACTAAGATTATTACAGAAAACAACTTCATTTTCAACAGAAAAACAGTTTTCAAATTCATTTGGTCTGTTTCTAAATGCAGTAACTTTTGTTTTGTGACGGAGGAGATTCAGTTAATTTTTTGATATTAACTAGTCAAATGTAACAAAAAGAGTCTGGTTTATTTACACAGTTTCTAGGCACTATGCCACTTGATATTTTAAAAATTGCAAATTAACAAAAAAATGCACAACTGAACAAATTTTGAGACACATCTAAATGCTTACTAACCGATTTATGAACGCACACTGCCTGAAACTGACAACTCTTATAAGGCTATAAGAGTTATAAGGCTATAAGGCTATAGCTTACAACTCTTGTAAGGCTATAGTTATGACACATTTCTGAATCATCAGTCAGCGTGAGTCATTGCTGTACAAACATAATTACTGTATTCAGTTTTGACTAATCTTTATAAATATCTATTACAAATAACAACTCTGATGTACTAAAAGTCATAAAAAATAATATGTAACAATATTATGTACACCATAATTTGTAATGATAAATAGAGCATAACAACAAACTGTTAACAAGTCAACAGAGAATGATAGAAAACTTCTGAGAACATTTATGAAATCAGCAAAAAATACTTTTGGAATGTTAATTTAGTTTCTTCATGACAAAAACTTTGTTGACCAGTCTTATAGTAAAAGTATAAAACAAAACTATACATATTACACACATATACTTTTATTTTACTTATGTACACAAATAATTATCTAAAGACAGAGCTTAGAAATTATTCAAACTTAAAAATTATAATTAAAATTTTTCAGATGTTACATTTTTAAATATGGACTACGGTAGACTGTTATTATTTATTGTAATCTCGACTGTTAGCTGTAGTAAAGGTAAAGTAAATTATTTATGATTTTTCATTGAATATGATTAAATATATCCAAAATAATTATATTCATATTTGTTAAATCCTTATCTGAATTTTTTTAGATTTTCAGTAACTGTATTTTATAAATAAATATAATCGCTAAAGTTTATAAGAGTCAACATGTTTATCGCTAATTTGATCTACAAACTAAGATTTACAATGTGGGCCAAAATTATTGCTAACGGAAGTTAACCAGAACACTGAACTACATACATACATACATATCCTGATCCCGTTTCAGCTACCGCCGGATATGGGTGTCAACTAAACCTTGGCATCTTTTCCTGTCTTCCCACCATTTTCCTCCTCTACTTGCTGCCAATCGAAATTTCTCTCTTCTACGCTCTTCCTTACATCATCCTTCCATCGTATTCTGGGTCGCCCTCTGTGTCTTCTTCCTTTTATTTTCAGCTCTTCCATTCTAAGCAGTAGTCTCTCTTTTTTTCATTCTCTTTATGTGCCCATACCACCTCAACAACATTTTCTCTAACTTTTCTCTCATACTCATCAATCTCAAATCATTCCTTATGTCTGAATTTCTTATTTTATCTTTCCTTGTTACACCTTTATTGCCCTTAAGAACTTCATCTCTCCAGCGTGCAACCTACTCCATTCTCTTTTTGTAATTTTCCACGCTTCTGTTCCATATAACAATATTGTCATGTAATAGGTACATCATTACTTTTGATCTTTCCGGTACCTTCTTGTCCCACAGTAAATGCTTAACGCTATAGTAAAAGCTGTCTCCTTTTTGCCATAATTTTATTATTTCTGATGAAATTCTCCTGTCATCCTTAATTTCACTTCCCAAGTTTTTAAAACTATTTACTACTTTCAGGCATTCCCCATCCAGTATCACATCTTGCTCCATTCCCTTTTCTCTCACAACTATCATCATCTCACTCCTTTTCCTACTGATTTTTAGTCCATATTTATTCATTACGTCTTTCCAAACATCTAACTGTATCTGCACATCCTCAGCCTCATGGCCCCAGATCAACATGTCATCTGCAAAAATCATTTTCTTATCCTTGCCTATAACTCTTTCTTTTACCTGTTTATTCATTCCTTCCATCACCACATTAAACAGTGTTGGTGATAAAATACTTCCTTGTTTCAGACCACTTCCTATATGGAACCCTTCTGTATTACCATGTGGTGTTCTAACCCTACATTTATAAGCTCTTTATATTTCCTTAATTATATCAATATATCCTTCCTCAATTCCCAATTTTTTTCATTTCTTTCCATGTGCCCCTTCTATCAACTGAATCATAGGCCTTCTCAATGTCAATAAACAGCATTACCATTTTTCTATCGTACTCCCAACTTTTTTCCATCAATTGTCTTACCGCGAATATAAGGTCAATTGTTCTTCTTCCTGCCCTAAATCCATGCTGTACTTAACCTTGTCCTTGTTCTATCATTGTACTAATCCTGTTCAATATGATCTTTTCAAAAAGCTTAGCAGCATGGCTCATCAGCTTTACTCCCACAATAGTTCTCACATTGCTTCATACTACCCTTTCTAAAAAGAGGAATTATATCTCCTCTCTTCCAGTCTTCTGGGATGGTCTTGCTTCTCTATACACAATCCAATACTCTTATACAATCATTGCAAGCCAACTGGGTCTCCTGCTTTTATCATATCAATCGTAACTTCATCAGGTCCAGCTGATTTCCCATTGCTCATTCTGTTTATTCTATCCTCCATTTCCTTCCATGAAACCTCCTTCATTTCCTCTAACCAACTACTATGCTTCTCCACACTTCTGTTATTTTCCTCATGCTGTTCAACAGTTTCTCAAAATTGTCTTTCCATAGTTCTTTTACCCCTTCAGGATCATCCACAATTTTTCCATCCAATATTTCCACTCTCATAGGGAAGTCTGTCTTCTTCTTTTTATTTCTCATCATTTTGTAAAACATTTTCTTATTTACTTGCATGTCCTTCCTCATCCTGTTTGTAAAATATTCCCATGACTTTTCTCTTTCTTTCCGAATTATTTTCTTACACTTTTTTTTTTCATTAATATAAGTCAGTCTATCATCTTCTTTCCTGGTTTTTACACCATCTCCTCCATGCCATGTTCTTTTCTCAAACTGCTTGTTTAGTCATACCATTCCACCAATTTGTTTCCCTTTCTCTTCTCTTCCCTGGTGTTCTGCCACAAACTTTCTCAGCAGACTCTACCACTGCTCTCTTAAAATTTACACTCTGATTCTACATCCTTCATCTGTTTCTTAGGCATCTTTCCTTGAAAGATTTTTCTGTATTCCATTCTTTTTTAATTTTCTTTTAGTTTCCACTCTGTTATCCTCCTTTGCTCTTCCTGGTTTTTATTTTTATAAAACCTAATTTTCCAACATGCAACTAGAAGTCTGTGATAGCCATCAACGTTTTCATTGGGAATTACTTTGAAATCCGTAAGCCTTTTCCCCGTTCTTAATTTATCCATCCCAGCTGTACCTTGTTATTACATGACTTTCTTTTTTCTTAAACCAGCTATTACCAACTATTACAGCATTCCTCTGACACGGGTCTAGTAGTCTCATTCCTTCCCCCATATCCAAATCATCCCAGTACATTTTTATAGTGTCTCCTCTCTTTGCGCACTTGAGCATTAAAATAACCCATTACTATATTAACCTGCCCAATATGTGTCTCCAACTCACTCTCAAACTCCAATTTATCCTGTTCTATACATCCTGTGAGTGGTGCGTATATCTGCATAACGCAAGTCTTGTTTTTCCTAGCTTTATGGTTACAATCATGGCTCAGTCTGACACATACTCCACACCATCTATAAGACTCAGCATCTCCTTACTAACCATAATGGCAATTCCATTTCTTCCAACTTCTTTGTTACCACTCCAATACAACTTCCCACCACCTCTAATCTCTTTCTCTCCTTGTCCTTTCCACTTTGTTTCGCTTAGACCCAAGATATCCAGTTTTCTTACTTTCATTATATCAATCAGCTCTTCACTCTTCCTATTCAGCGTCAAAATATTGAGGCCTTCCAATCTTTAATTTCTGTAATCCATTTCTCAGACTTTGATATTTTCCTATATTTTTTGCCGTATAACCTGTCCTGCTCTGAGGCTTAGTGTTTGTGTTAAAAGCAACTTCTTACACACTGCTACTGACTTGCTAGGCCTGACATAGCTGTTGTTGGAGTATTTCTTCGTCTCATACCTACTCTTTGATCTGTCTGACTTGGGTGAGGTACCAGTTTAACAAATTTTTTTGTTAATATTCTTATTTTCATTAAATATAGAAATTAATCTTTAACTCTTTAAAAAAAAAAAAAAAAAAATGAATGCTCAAATTTCTTTGACTTTGTCTCTCCAGTCTGCCTGGAAGTTGTATTTATTAATAAATGATGTTATATATTCAATTACCTTGTGTAATCTACTATACTTCACAAAAGAAATATTAAAGTAAAATTAGGCAAAGATAACAGTAAACTAGATTATGGCATTTTTATTGTCCTTTTTTACTGAGGATATTTCGATGCGAACAAACAATTTTCGTCTTTATCAATGCTTAAATGAAATTTTTCAATGCTCGTGGTAATATTGACAGCTTAAGTGGAACTGTGAGTTGTAGTATCTGAATAACAGAACATCACGTCTTTCAAATAAGACCAAAAACATTAAAAAATTTTAATAGGTGAGTAAGACGACCAGTAATAAAATATCAAATAGCTAAGTCGAAATCGAACCTAAGACTAGGTAATCGACAAATATATTTGAATACAACTACATCAACTGCCAGGAATTGTTGCTGTCAATAGAAACTGATTCTTACTTTTGCTGATGAGTAAGAATTAAATTTTGAAATTTAATTTTCATTGATTTGTTTTACATTCCTCATTCACATCTTTGTAACTATGGCACATATTATTTTTATTTTAGTTTATCCTATGTTATTTTAGTGATAATAGTTAGAAATTAATACTATGTCATTAAATTTTATTCCAGATATTATATAAACGTTACAAAATATTTTCTTAATAATAAAACTGGAATGTTTGAACATGCAATTAAAAGTTGTAGTATTTTTAAAAGATTATTTCCTAGATGGTAACTTTACAAAATAAAAGAAAATTGTATTTAGAAAATTATCATAAACGGAACTGAAATTATGCTTAGTGCATGTTACAAATTTAGGTTTCATATGCAAATAATCGTTAAGTAGTACTGTCCTATGAACTTTCGTTCCTTTATTGAAACTAGTACTAGAATACTCGAAAACACAATTGAATAGTCCATTATTGAGTAATACTCAATCTAAACTTACCCCGGTTACGTTACGGTCTTATTATGTTCCCAAGTTAATTGAAGAGAAAATTTAATTACTTAATTATTCATCAGTTTATTTCATAACAAAAAGAATAAAAACCTTATTGCCCGTAGGGTTACTTAACCAAAAAAGTTATAGGATTTAAATTTTGGAGGACCCTAAAACAATGCCAAAACAAACATCAGCCATTTTATTTTATCCTTATAATTAAAATATAACGTAAACGTGTTATAAACCTTGAGGCTTCTTAATTCAGCACATCTGAAAATACCGCAAAAAAAATACCGGTAATACAGAAAGTATATTTTATTGTCAAAAACCGCAATAATACACGTTATGTATACTTATTCTGTACCAATAATCTTCTTTTAAAGGAGGCTTAGGTGAATGAATTTTTCAAATAATTATGATTAATAAAAGCGATACTAACAAGTACTTATATTATTTGAAAGCTGAAAACACGGTCTTATGTCCTCAGTTATACTCGAATTGACCTCATATATTTAATAATACCCTCAAAAAATATAATAATTTTCAGTTAAAGAAAATCGCTGATCAATTCCTGTAGTTGTATTCTGGTATATTTTTCGATTACCTAGTCTTAGGTTTGATTTTTTACTTTTCTCTTTGATATATTTTACTTGTTATTTTAATTACTTTTTAAATTGTTAATCTTGGTCACAATTATTTGAAAGATGTGAAAGTCCTGTTAATGGACAGCAGTGGATTGCTGCTGAAAAAGTAAATTTTCTGTCAGAATATATTATACGATTGAACGTTGAAAGTTTTTCGATATCAGTAATTGAGTGCAAGAAAAAGTGTTTTAGTATTAAATGATCGAAGATCAATAGGGAGAAGTAGAAGGGCCAATGGTCAAAAAAATGAATTCTCAATAACAGATAACTTAAAATCTGATGCGAAGTTTCCGTTATTAAACCTCTACGATTCAGTCTTGACCAAGTTTCATATATTCATTGAAACTATCACATCTTTATTATGATCATCTGCAAACTGCAGACAAATGTTACTCAGATGGTGTCCAATATTTAATAAGAAACACAGTACATGAAAAAGAGTATTAAAAAAAAATAATTTATTTTTCTAGGTTACATAAAATTTGTAGGTAATTCATGGAGTTTTGTTATGGTATTAATTGTGCATTATTACCCTATAACTTATACCACTGTACTGCAAACTACTTTTATGATTTTGCAGTTTGATTATCCAAGCTATCCTGTTTTAGATTTCTGTAAATTTTTAAATCTTTATCGCTTTATGTGAACTCAGAAAAATGTGATTTTAATCTTAATTTTAAATAATACATACGGTAAATTATTGAAATTGGCAGACAGATTCCAAAATAAATTTACTAGAAACTACCAAATTATTCGCCTGCACATCTTCTCTTTCACATCATGAAAACTTACATATTTTAATTTCTGCATACGACCCTGAAATAAAAAATAATGGACACGTACTGATACTATATTTGCCAAATCAAGCACCTAGAATAAAAAAAGAAATCGCCGATGGATTTTTATCAAAGAATCATTTATAAAAAAGTAATTTTAATGAAAATTTTGAAAATGAAATTTTCTTAAAATTGTTTTAACATTATATACGAGTATATGTATGCAGGCATATAGTAATTGTTTGCAGTAAACTGTTTCATTGAAAGTTCTTGGGGAATTAATATTTAAGCATATGCCGAGATTCTGTTAAATAAACCTAGTACGGGATACAAACGTTTTCTTGTGATAACATTTTTTTCTCATTCCTACTCAGTAATCCTTATCCTGTTTTTGGAAAACCAATCAACAGAACAATAAAAAAAAAGTATTGTTGGGATATCACAATCTATTAATCCTGAATGTTGAGTGATAAAAAGATATTTTGTTGAATTTCTATTATTTTGACTCCTCAAATCCCTGCCAGACTGGGATTCGAATCCGGTCTGGCATGGCATTTTTCACACATGCTATCATGTGTAATCATCATGAGGTAATCATTCACTTCATCCTCTGATGTAATAACTAACGGTGGTTCCGGAGGTAAGAAACAAATTCACCAGAATATGTTTTTATCACTCAATATTAAGAATTAATAGATTGTGACAGTCCAAAAATACTTTTTTTTATTATCTTTACGAGTTAATTTTAATAGATAAGTCTTAGAACTACTTTCTCCACTAGTGGAGAAAGTTTATGTAAGACTTTTAACGCATTATTCGTAGGAATAAGCGGGAATATCCTCACTACCCAGGAGAAATTCTATATTCGTTGAGCTGCTTTAGCAATTTCATAAGAAAAATTATCTAGCAGTTTGATAGAGAAATATAAAACTGATTTAAATTTTTTTTTAACTAAATACTTGCCATAAATGAGATTGAAAATTCCGTTTTTCAGAGTGATTTATGTATGGCTCATGTAATTCCACAGATAATAATTGGTGGTCTATGGTATCTAAACATATATATACATATATGTTTTTATAAATTGGAAGAAATTTACCGTTTTTAATATTTTTACAGAAAACCTAACTTCATCAGATATTGAAAGAATATTGGATTGGTATACTGAAAGTTATTTGTCACTTATTAGAACTGTTACACCATTTAATCAACGCAAAATGTTTTGTGTAAGATGTATGGAAGAATATTTAAAGCATGAAATAATAGATCTTATGAAATTAATCGATTCACTCCATTCGACTCCTACGACCCCTGTTGCTGATAGTATTACCAAAAATTACAAGAAATTTAAAAGCAAATATCAGAACTGGTCTCAAATGTGTAGTATTACTAAAAAAGATGAATCAAATCCACCACAAAATTTTGATGATTTAATAAAGAACATTGGAGTAGAAAATTTTATTTCTGATGGTAATACTGCAGGACTAGAAAAATGCATCGATAACTTTATGACACCAAGTAAGTAATTTAAATGCTCGTTTTACAATACTGGTTTGAATGTCCTTGAACAAATTTTAGATGGAATTCAAAATATTAACATTAAAATATTTTAAAACGCACAGAAATAATTGAATAACATTATATTTTTATTATTGTTATATTTTTTTTATACAATAAAAAATACTGTATCTTGACGATATTGGTCGTCTGGGTATACTAGTATCTGGGAAATGTTGTAAATTTTCCCAGTTAATAATGATATGTATCTGTTATACATGTTTAAAGTAAGAAAAATGAAATAGGAAATAAATGATTGATAGTAGAGTATTAAACCATTATTTTGTAAAACTATTGGCGTAGAATAAATTTATGAAGTTTAAAATAAGTTTTTTAACTTTAATTTCAGTTTAAAATAAATTTTTAATAGTTGTATCTTTTCTTGAATTTTATTCTTTATGTTGGGATACCAATAGTCTATGATGAAAACATTATCAATTCTCGAATAAAGGAAAATTAGATGTAACTTGCCGTTATATACTTTTGAATTTTGAATGTAAAATTACAGTGAAATTTGAGTATCAGTTGTGCAGTTTTTTTTAATTCGTGAAATGCATATGTTTTCATTTTTTCACTAGAAAAATGTAACAAGGAGTAATCGTGGATCATCATTTTATCATACTTTGTAAAATATTAACATGAATGTAACATGTAAAATCAAATTAAACAAGTAAAATTTCCATTAACAGTTTGTATACTTATTCTAAATTTAGTCTAATTTATTTCGAAAATACTAATCCTGAATTATATTTTGAATATAACAATATGATAATAGACAGGGATAGTTAATGAGTATAAGTTGTCGCTAACTATGACCATTTTTTGTACAGCAATGATTTTTTTGAATAAAAAAATTCCAAAAATCCGTGCAAGATTCAATTTATTTTCTTTCGTAATATTCTATTTTTAATTTTATTTTAAACAACACTTGCCTTGTATATGTAGTTTATCCAGTTCAATTAAGACATAAAACTTTTATCAGTTAATGAAAAAAAAATTATTTATGAAAAAAAAATTTAATTACATAAAGTTATCGTATTTATCAATATGAACAAAGGAGAGGCAAAGATTCAAATTAATTTCTCAATGTCATATTTAACTTGAGAAACTAATTAAGTGGATCATAAGCCATCGTTTAGTAATCAGTTAAATTGTTTAGTAATTTTTACAGTTTAGAGGTAAAACATTTTTTATTTTATTTACTGTTTAGTTTCTTAAGATTAACTATAATTAAAACATTTTTTAAAATAAATATTTTACACGCAAATAATTCCATTAAATCTAGATACTCTAAAATAATTTTAAAATAACGTTCTATAATAAATAACGATTCTGATTTGAAGTTGAGGAACAACATAAATATCAATAAAATGAGTTAATTTAGTTTCTTATTTAATTCTAAAGCATTAATTATCTGACGTACTGAAAACTTTATTTGTTAGTAAATAAGATTAATATAAAATTAAATATATACACAGTGATTCAATATTTATTTTTTTATTTATATAATAAATAAATATTCATATTCGTTTTTTTTATTAATCTTGATAGAAATTTTAATTATTATTATTTTTTTATTTAACAGTTGAAATTGAACAATTGAAAACGATAGAAACTTTTTACAAAAATTCGTTAGATGGACAAAAAAATTCAAGCTGTAGTCATTCTACGAATATTTGCTACGGCTGTATGGAAGCTTTTGTATTTTATGAATTAAAAAGAGTAAATATTAATTTAAAACTTTTGATAGGTAAAGAGAAAATCGATAAACTTTATCCTCAAGACAGTAAAAAATATCTCCTTGCTAAAGAAATTTTATTGAATAACGAAATATATTCGAAAAACTATAATGATTGGAAAGTAAAGTGTGATAAGTATGATGCTAAAAATTCAAGCAAGAAACCAGATATTCTATTTGTAATTAATTCGATTGGAGTAAAACAATTGATTAATAATGGAAAAACTGTAGGAATAAATAAATGCATCAGTGTTTTTGCTAACCCAGTAAGTAATTCTATACGTATCGTTTTTATTAGAATATGGCAGTTTCTTGCTGATATACTACTGATTTTTCAACCTGCGCCCTTTGTTCTGAAAATATTTACAATAACCAAATTTAAATAATTCAATAATCTGGAAATTTTATTAATATTGTTTGTTTTTTCATTATTTTCTTATAAATTTACAATTCCAGTCCGCTTCAGCAGTTATTCTCATTCAGAATATGTAGAAAAAAAAGGTATATCAGAAGAAAGATAAATGATTGCTGCGTATTTTTCCTGAATCCAAAATGTTGATACCAAATAGATGGCTGAGTAACTATTGCAAAATAATTAAAAGAAGAGCGATATATTTCATGAAACAGCTAGAAAATCCACTACCGAGCTTTCTGTTTTTTTTTTTTTTTTTTTTTTTTTTTAGCTTAAAAAGTGACTTTTCTAGGATTAAATCCTATCTTACAGTTGAACTATTTTGGCTGTTGTAATCACTCGCATTATATTTCTCATTTATTGATTTCTTTAAATTTTATGATTTTTTTTTTTTTTTAATATAACAATTATTAAACATATTCCAAATTGATTCTTATGTCTATAATCAGTTAAGATTATACATATCTATAATCAGTAAAGAATTTTTGTTACTAAGGAAATTCTTTGTAAGTACATATAAATATATAAACGTACTTATAAACGGAAAACATGAAAGGTGTCAATAAAAATGATGTCACATACTGCAAAAAAATAAGACTCACTCACGCAATAAATGTTTTCTTCTGAAATTTTGAATGGAAGAAATTAAATCTTAATATTTATCTCTGTTATAATTAGCCAGTAACTACCTCTTGAAAACTTTTTAAATCATTAATTTTTTTTAATTTTATTTTTGTTACAAACTGACAGAGTTGTAAAATCTGTAGATGCAAATATCATCTATTCAAATATCAATTCTATTCAACTTCTTCATATTCAGGTTTATGTTATGAATTTTTATACTGCGATTTTAATCTTTAGCTACACTATGCTGAATTTTCATATTTGGGCATAATAAGTCGATTCAAATCATTAATTACAATATATACGTTTAATTATAATACATATATATATATATATGTATGTAATACATGTAAATATATATACATATATATATATATATTACAAAAGTGTAATTAAATTTTTATTTTATAGAATAACTATACTGAATCCGATTGATGTTTCTATTTTTCAATTACGATGTAATAATAGACATCTCAATAAATAAAAGTCTAAGTTACGATGTATCTATATTCCTGCTCTTTCAAAATTAATTTTCGAAAAAATTTTTTGTAAATTTTTCTAAAAAAGGAAAAATTTCTTTTAGAAAAGAGTAAGAAAAGGCTTTCAGAAAAAGCAAAAGTCGCTATTGGATGAATTTGGTGTTTTTGTCATTTGGAATTCATTACACAAGTTTTATCTGAATCAATTTGATAATGTAGGTCAGTGCTTACAGACCTTTTTTTGTTTCCGTACCCCTTAATAAAACTTACTCATTTATGAGTACCCCTCCCCTGATAACTCAATACCTACTCCAAAAAATGTGTGTTGTTTCTCTTAAGGTCTATCTATTGTCAATCTTAACTTTGAAATATACCTAATACTGTCTCTAGAGAGTTGTGATCTATAGAGAGTTAGTGTGCATTAACAGGAGTCTATCAAACGTATCATCCTTAGCGACGAGTGTTCAATAAAATGTCGGTACGCGCGTCAAAGAATTATAAAGAATCCTTTGGATACAGTAGCAACTTAGACAGGCGGTATACAAACGATTGCACTTTTTTCTTTTTTTTTTTAACCTCCGGAACCACCATTAAAGTATATTATCATCAGAGGATGAGATGAATGAATTGTAGCGTGTGTGAAAAATGCCATGTCTAACCGGGATTAGAACCCGGGACCTCCAGATGAAAGGCCGAGACGCTACCACTCGCGCCACGGAGGCCGGCACAAACAAATGTACTCTCCTTTTATCTGTTTAGCCTCCGAAACTACCGTAAGGTATTATTTCAGAGGATGAATGAGGATAATGTGTATGAATGTGAATGAAGTGTAGTCTTGTACAATCTCAGGTC
>JAAAKQ030054051.1:0-16135 GCA_010016005.3 Zanna intricata | reverse complement strand
GAAACGACTGGCACTGGATAGGGAATCTTGGAGAGCTGCATCAAACCAGTCAGATGACTGAAGACAAAAAAAAAAAAATGTTATATTTGCCCTCAAAAATTAGTTTTTAATATGAAGATAATCGTATATAATAACTCGTATATAATTCTCTCTTTTTAATAATTGTACAATTATCGTATAAATAAAGGGTTGTGATAAAACTATATAGAACTTAGTTTCTACCTTTTTTCTACACTTTTAAAAATTCGAATTTAAAAAAAAATGTAGAAAATTATAAAATGCAAGACTTTAAGATAATTACTATTAAAGTCAGCAATTTATTTTTGCTAGTTTTTGCGTGTTAAATTGGTTGGTGGAAATGAAAATATTGAAAATCATCGGAGGAAAATGCTAAAACCAACACAAAGGATATGTAAAGTTATGGTAAAATCTACAAACGGAATATTTTTTCACTGGCATAAAAAACAAAGGTGTTATCTATTTAATCTTTACGTATACATTCATGTATGAATGTATATCTGCGAATATTTTCATAATCGTTGAACAAATCTTCACGAAAATTTCAGGAGATGAACATAAAATTCATGTATTATTTTATAAAAATTATAATAATCTAATTTTATTTTCATCAGGTATAATAATTACGTATATATTTATGTGTATGTACGGTGAGAAAATTAAACTGTTTTGTTTTTTACCCGACCTAGGGCAGAAGGAAAATAACGGAAATATTAAATAAAATTTCTTCGAAAGAAAATTTTAAAATAGACATTTATAAAATTCACATACATATGAAGTTGAGATTTATAATATTTAAACTCATTAAGAAAGGTATTTAATTTTTTTTTATATTCATACTACAATTTAATCAATATAATAATTTACGTTGATATTAAATAGAAAATCTAGTTTTTTCTGTAGACGGGTCTTATATTAATTATAATATCCTGTTGATTTATCAAGTTTTACATTTAAATTCACGTTTACAACGATAAAAAAAATAGAAAAATAATTATTAATGAATTTCACAATCTGTTTTAAACACATATGCAATTCAGTTTAAAAAAATCCATTGTGTTTTCCTCACAAAATTTGAATCGGCTTCAAAATAAATCGGCCTCTAACTTGTATTCAGTATATTTGGGTTGAGATTAAAAAAAAAAAAAAATGGATAGTTTTTTTAAATTTTTGGTTTGATTATTTAATTATAACACCGGATTTTATACCGGTTCTATTTTTTAAATAGAATTAAAGATATTATCAAAAATATTTCCATGTCAGTTTAGAAGAAAAAAAAAAATGTATATTTATCAAAAATTAAGTAAATTTTATATTTATTACATATATATATATATATATATATATATATACTTTTATCGACCAATTTATTTATTAACTATATCGTAAAATGTTAAAGAAGAAAGAAAATCAATATGTATACTCTAATCTTTGAATAAAAAGTGGTAAGTACTTTTTTTCATAATGGTATAATGCGTTGCATAATAAATATGAAATAAGGTTTTTATCTACTGGCTTCCATTTCCTAAGTTAAATGGTTAAAAGGGGGTAAAGACGGGATGAAAGTGAAGAGAACAGTACTTGAAGAAAGAGGTGCCGAGCGAGGGAATATAGTTCCTTTATTACGGGATCGAGGCTAAAGGAAAGTTTTGATGAAATTCAGCTATGAGGATAAGAGAGAGAGTCGCAGAAGCGAGGGAATGAAGTAAAGTTATGCAAAACCAAGGTTTAATCAAGGGATGTAATGAATAAGAAGCATTGTCGAAATGATAAGTGAAGAACCCGCCCAGGAAAAGAAAAGAGATAGAAATAAATCTTTGACTGCAGATACAGTCCTTCCGCTGTTACAAGCTCAAAATAAATTATTTTGTACTTGTAAATGTGATTCCTCAGACGACTGTGTTTCGGTTAAGGAGAAGACTTTAACCCTTGTGCCAAATAAATTGCTAGTCGTTCCACTCAACCGTGGACTATTTCATTTTAAATTATTTCAGGCTACTCTCTTCTCTTTTGTTTGTAACGCAAACCGTTAAGAACCCTGGAAAAGTGAAAAATGTTTCCACTTCCCTCTCCCTGTCACTCATTCTTTTTCCTTCTCTCCCTCTTTTATAATGTTTATCCCGCGAGCTCTCCAGACTTATATTTGTGGTCGATTCACTAAAGTAACAAGAATTCTACAAATTGCTGTCTTAAACTGAGTGAAATAAAGCCATATATACACAGTTATTTTTCGAAAATTACTTCTTTAATTTTCAAACAAAATAACCAAAAATTTAACGACTAAACAACTGTATAAATTAAAATTCCGTAACTTGATTTATTTAGTATAAATAAATTTCTTAGTAAAATAAAAGGTAAGAAAATTAAATTCAAAAGTCGTATCATTAGTTGAAACCAAAAGCTAACAAATTACATCGAGAAATATATCAAACTAACAGCTGATAAAAGTTATACGCTAAACAAAATCGAATCCATATCTTTATTACAAAGAGAAACTACTAATATATGTATTTTAACAGCTCTGTATATATATTCTATTAAAAATGTTCAAACTGATTAATCTTTAAATGAGGTAGGCTTATCTGATTTTAACTGTTATAAATTAAAATCATGAGGGAACGCTTATCACAGCAAATAGAAAGCCTGCATGTATATAGATATCTAACACTGATAAATCGTAACGAAAATTTACATTTATATTTTACAATTCAGTTTTTGAAAAAAGATAATCATGGTGGATTATCTGATTTAGAGATATCTGTTTCTTATTTGGTTAAAAATAAACAATTGAAAATAAAAGGAAGATCTCTTTTCTAGCTTAGAAAAGACTCGGCATTTGCTTAGAAGCTTACTAAGTAGCTTCTTTCGAAATTTTTTGTCCGGAACAAATATGTAATAAAAAAAAAATTAAAAGAAAACAAAAATTAAATTAATATCACAGTAAAATTTTACTATAAACTCACTTAAAATTAATACCACGGTTAGCAAATATAAAAAATTTAAATAGACGAAAATAAAATTTAAAAGTCAGATGAGTGTAAAGGGTTCGTTCCTTCTCGGATATAAAAAAAATAAAGAACTAAGGTGAAAACTATAATAACAATAATAATATTAGTATTAAAAAAGAAATAAAAAATAAATAAACGTAATCACTAAAACAAAATATACAAAATGGATAAAAAAATAAAATAAAATCGAAAAATTATTATTGTTTTTACATGAAAACAACTATTAGATTTTATGAAGCATATTAATACTTTGTAGATTCTATCATCCGATATTAATCCTCCTTACCGCTGTCCAGGATTCGGAGGATGTTTCTTAGCAATCTAAATTTACGACGTATGGCTACATAACATAATACAGACCACAAGGATATGATGCACACACAGTCAAGCGACAGTCTCATTGTACACATAGTGGTAGGGTTTCTGATGAAAACAGATACCCGTAAGTAGCTCTGGCGTGACCTAATTGTAATTGGCAGAGAACCATTTACTCTGCAAATTTTTCTACTTAAAGAGTCCCATAGCAACACAGTATCCTTAAGCTATTGGAGTTTATAATCTACTGTAGCAATATAATCACCATGACACTCTGCTCGAAAAGCTAAGTACTGGTAGTACCTGTGTATACTAATGAGTCTGGGTTTATCTGCGAGAAAAATCTGTCAAATAGTTTCTGAAAGACGATGGGACTTGTTGATTCTTTATGATATATGGTAAGGTTAAAATTTATGATGTAGAATCTTAACGGAGGATATGATCTGGGACAGGTTGGGGAAATAGAAGGGCTGTGTTAAAATTTAGAAGGTACAGTAAACGCCGGGTACGAAAGCCCATTGGTGTTGTATAATGCGGATGGCCTTCATACCGTTGTAAATAAGTGTTCGCGAGGACTGTTTTAAAAACCGGGTAATTCGGTTAAAGACGAGCGGAAAAAGATGCTGCTATCAACTGATTTGGTTATCCTAAAGTAGCGGCTGTCACAATGTGCTTGTGACAGGGCTTGATCTAAAGGCACCTGTAGCAAGATTTTAGTAGTTAGCATTAATACTAAAAAATCTTTAATCAGAAACCGAAACCTTAGGACATTCTATTGGATAATATTCATAAATAAAGGTAGTTTTAGATGTATATATAGAAAATAACTTAAACATATGTTAAATAAATTATAGGTGATCCGGTTTTTATTTTTACAATGTTTAATTTAATACGCTCCCATGCCCTGGGATCGAGGAATTGCTTAATCATATCCTCCGGTATACGATGGGATGAAGGGAGAGTTTTTAAAAATGGGGCATATATGAGGACACCCCAGGACTATTTCTATGGCGTCCCAACAGGGAGCTTATTAAGCTGTTTATCACCAATTGTATCGACAACTGGTCGTAACGGCAGAACCTTGGGGACAAGAACTTTTGAAGCGATTCCAGTAATTGTGTTTTCACTAGCTACATTTACTGTCTTCATGCTCTTCCAACTTAGCTCTAAAGTAGTTGCTATGAACGAAGCAACTTGATCAGATAGCATTTGAACAAGTTTGTTTAGCTCACTGCACGATTCACACTGTAGATTGCCTACATTTACAGGGGCTTGTCTTGATGACGTGAGAACAAGAGAGATGTCTGGTTTACATGAGTTCAGCACCTTTTTATATTTGTTTAGTACGTCGGAAATGATAGCTTCTGCTATCATATCAGATTTTGAGGATTTTGATACACCGCAGTTGGCACATTTTTCTTCCCCCTGGCAGTTACTGTCGTGACCTTCTTTAGCCAATGATGTATTAAGCAAGATATATTATGGCCATACTTTTACGTTGGAAGTATCGCCGGTAGTTGGGGATGAATAATGGGGCTTGAACTGACGGTTAACTTACTTCTATTTTCTCCAGTGGTACCGATAGATTCAATTTTTAAGATAAGGGAAAAAGTAAGTTGAATGGAGGCAGCTCTGATATTTCATTATTTGCTTCTCCTTTACAACACCTTGAGGACGAAGCTCATCGGCAATTTTAGCCACGTCAATCTCCAGAAAGTCCCGACTAAAGACCATAACTCGTTGGTATTCAAACTTTTGGGGTATAAGCACTTATATTTTTAACGTCCATATTTTTTTTTTTGTGAGGTTAGATGTTAAATATAGTTTAGTGAGTTAATTGTGACACTGTATAAGTTTATTTAAACTCATTTCAAGAAAAAATTAAATAATGTGTATCCAGGATTAATTGTACTTAATAACAAACATGTTTAAAATTTATTAATTTATTTTCGCCCCATTAAGTATTATAGCAATCTATTGTATAAGAAAGAAGAAAACTACAGTAAATTAGCACAATTTTCTACAACGAAAGATATGGACGGAGTTTATGAAGTTTAATTTTAAACTTGCAGTAATTTTTATATTTAATGATTGCAGTTATAGTACTACTTTTATCATGTATTTACAGTTTAATTATGGCTATTAGTGTAATGGTTGAACATTAGCTAAAAAATTAACAGTGCAAACTGCTTTTGTAGTAATTATAATTTCTGCCTCACTTCGTCCTTAGCGGAATGTTCGGTAAACTGAAAACCATTGCGCTGAAGGAAATAAACAAGAAAAAAAAAAAACAACTAAAGAAGTAAATTAATTCTTGAAAGATAAAAGCAGTTATATTCTA
The DNA here is from genome assembly GCA_010016005.3 of Zanna intricata. NCBI lineage: Eukaryota > Metazoa > Arthropoda > Insecta > Hemiptera > Fulgoridae > Zanna > Zanna intricata. The sequence goes on along the minus strand of JAAAKQ030054051.1, from coordinate 10,453 downwards.
GCTTAAAAAATTGAAGGTTTTACATTTCTTATCGTCTGTAGATTTTGGAATAATAAAAGAGTGATCAGGTAATAAAAAGAGAAAATCAATCTAAAACGTCTTTTTTTTAAATTTCAAATAAACTCTAATGAATCTAATTCTATAATCAAAGATAAATTCAACGATAATTCTGTTTTGTTTTTTCAAAGACAATATCAACTGTCTTTTTAAATAACTATAATTATAAAAAATAGTTTAAAAAAAAATGTTCTGGGGTCCCGGTTCGAATTCTGGTCAGGCAAGGCATTTTTCACACGTTTATAAAATTCCATTTCCACATTGATAAGCTTCAAACTTGTGAGCTTTTGTATGGAAATAATTTATCAACAAAAAAAAATTATAAACTGAATTTTCCGCAGCCTGTTTAACATGCACATAAATATATACATTCAAATAACTTTCATTAATTTCTATCGAATTATGATTTAATTCGTAAATATTTTATTTTTAATTACGTATTTATTTTAATATTATTTCATGTATATACTTTAATGTATTTTTACTTTTCATGTGATTACTTTTGACTTTGAATATGAATGTTAATAATTTTTTGTAATTCAGATTTATATTTATTTTTTTGATAATAATTTTATTTTCTAATTTATTTTATTTTATTTTACTAACATGATATTTCTCCACTATATGTTTTATTTTATAATTAACGCTATTCTACATTTTGTTGTTTTTTTTTTTTTTTTTTTTACCTCCGGAACCACCTTTAGGTTATATCTTCAGAGGATGAGATGAACGAATAGTAGCGTGTGTGAAAAATGCCATGCCTGACCGGGATTCGAACCCGGGACCTCCGGTTGAAAAGCTGAGACGCTACCACTGGGCTACGGAGGCCGGCTACATTTTGTTGTGCTATTGTGATCATATTTGCTACAGTTTACCTTATTATTTCAGAAAAGCGGTTGTTCAGTTTCTTTATTCGTTGAGCAGGAATATCTTGAAAATTTAATCTTTTTACTATGAAAATAATAACAATTTTGAATGCTGCTGATAAAAAAAAAAAAAAAAATCTGTCAGTAACAATAAAGCTGTGTGATCAATAGAGTAAATTTTGCAAGCAAGGTTTTAAATAAATTAGAATTCAGTTATTACGTAAACATCGATAACACAGTCGAATTTTCATTCCAATCAAATTTTATTAGACAAAGACCCCTTTAAATAAGGTTATGAATAGAATAAAAAAACTACATCGAAAGAAGAGTAATAGATGCCGTATTATAATGATCTTAAACATGCTTTCGATTCAATTTTCATCATTTGCTCTTGAAGATCGTCGCCGTTACTATGAATAATTCCAGTTACTTTTTAATGGCAGAAGATGGTTTTTCGGGGTTTCTAGTTAAACTTCTTGAACTGAAGTTTGCGAAGGGAGGCTGTAAGACTTAATCGGATCGATTATGTTGTTTTCAATATTTATTTACTCTATTCGGAGCAAAATAATAAAAATCAAGAATCATTTTTTCATTGATGGTTTCGAAATCCACTTAGAACTGTCGATCAGTTGAAGTATTTTGTAAGGATTTACAATGTTGATCTTGATCAAATTTTTTATGGTGAACTTTTCACTGCTTAGGTTTGAGTGTTTAATAAAGTAATGAATTTTTAAAATAATAAACACAGTAGAAGACTACGGGGTAGAAGCCCCTGACTAATAGGGAAGGTCGACTGAAGTAAGCACTGATCGGTTAGTAAGAAATAAAGAAGGTAATATTGACACAAAATCCTCAGGGAATTATTTGAATTTTGAACAAGCGCTTTCCTTCTTATAATAAATAAGAACTAGTACCAAAGTAATTAAAACAGTTTGTTTCTGAAAGGTTAAGAAGAAGTGAGAGAATATTATAGCAACTCTTGTAGAGAGAAATGATGAGTCACATAACTTGACCAGTTTTAATAAATAAAACAATCAATTTGCTCTATCTTCATAAATTTAAACTCAATTTATAACAGTGATAAACACAATATTTGTTTTCTTAACATAAGATACATGATTTTAACCTGTTTTCTGATTCAGAAAACGAATATGAAGTCAGAATCTTTCTACCCCCATTTTTGAAAACTTTTTAAATTTTAATTAAATTTTTTTTTCGTTTTTAATCGTATTGATCGCATTTTAAGTTCCTATATTGTATTTCGCTAGTTCATTTTTTATTCTTAAACTTTGTTAACATAATCTGTAAGCTACAAATATATAATACTAGACAAAGAATTAAATCATATCATAGTCACATATTATAAAATCACATCTAATACTGAAGAGTGAGCCTTCAAGGACAAGATTAATCAAGTATGTGCAGTCAAGACAAGTAGCTGAAAATACTGCTGTGTTGTTTGTATTACGTACTCGATTTAGGAATGAATTAATTTTGTTCAGTCTTATTGCAGTGCCAAAATGCCTCGAAATTGTGTAAATGATGCGAATGCCTTTTGTTATATATGTGGTGAGTTTACAGCAAATCAAGTAGAAAAACATTACATCTTTAATTAAAAAAAACATATCATTTGTACTTTCAGTGTAAAATTGCTCACCAATATAAGACGTGGGATCCTCATGTAGTATGCACTAATATTTCTGCATATTTAAGAGGATGGCTGGAAGGTACACAGAAAGCTTTGCCATTTGGTATACCTATGATTTGGCGTGAATCAAAGGATCATGTAACCGATTGTTACAATTGTTTGACAAGTGTGTCTGAAATTTCTAAAAACTCTAAGCATTCTGTAAACTATCTTTCATTGCAATCTGCAATCAGTTTTATACCTCAAAGTGAAATTATTCCAGTTCCTGAGCTACTTGTTAATGTGTTCGAAAGCAGCTATGAAAAATCAGGCAGTACTGAAGAAGATAACAATGATTTTGATTTTGACTTATCCTCCGGTAAGCCACATCTTTTATCACAAGGTGAAATGACTTGGTTAGGGATGGAAATTTATCAAAAAATCAAGGTGAAATGTTCGTATCAAGACTGCAAGGTTTGAATTTACTTTTAAAAAAATACAAAAATTTCGGACTTTCGAAGCCGACAAAAACATTCTCAGTACTGTATTGGTAAAAATAATTTAGCTTATTGCACACATATTGATGAGCTTATGATGTACTTAGGGCAAGTTTATAAACTTAAGAACTAGCGCTTTTTCATAAATTCGTCTAAGTATAATTTAAAAGTGTTCTACTACACAACGGTAACAAATGTCCTTCGATACCAATTGCCTATAGTATTAATTTGAAAGAGACATAAGATGTATGAAACAAGTTCTTAAAAAATAAATTATAAAACACATAGCTAGAATACATGTGATGATTTGAAAGTTATAGCTATTTTGTTAGGCATGCAGTTAGGCTTTACTAAGTACATGCGTTTTCTTTGCGAATGGGACAGCCAAGCTAGGGATAAACATTATGTACCGACTATGAATTATGAAACAACTAAAGTACAAGGGGGGAAAATATTATTCATGAGCCCTTAGTTGAACACAAAAGAATATTTTTACCCTCTATCCATATCAAGCTAGGTCTAATGAAAAATTTTGTAAAAGGAATGAAAAAGGATAGCCCCGGATTTTTACATTATTTGTACATAAGGCAGAAATTTTCGAATGTAAGTGAAGGAAAAATTAAAGAAGGGATATTTGTTGTCCCTCAAATAAGATAACTGGTCAAAGATGATGTATTTAACTCTGTGCAGCTTGGGCTTTATTTCAAGACTTTAAAAGATTATTTCGGCAAACAAAAGTCTGATGATTACCAAGATATTGTTAATAAACTACTTATTTCTTACAGAGCTATGGGAATATGTCTGTGTAGCTCTTTGGAAATACATTTCCTCCGCTAATATCTGCATTTTTTCCCCGGACAAACACGGAGACGTAAGTGACGAAAACGGAGAACGTTTCCACCAAGACATTTCAGTGATGGAAAGCCGATAAAAAGGGAAATGGAACATGCTAGTCGATTATTTTTCAACATTAATTTTGGATGTGCCTGTCGTTCTAACACAGGTATGGCCATGCAACGTTATACATTTTACAGATTTTAACTATATTTTCACTTAATTTTTTTGAAGCGTAATTTATTTAAAACTAAAAGTGATAAAAAAATTATATTTACATAGCTGTAATGTACGCAAAAAAGCAATTCAAGAAATGGTATCACACTTAGAGAAACAATTAAAAAAGAATCAGTGAATCAAATGTAATACAAATGTTACTGTTATTAAACTAATATTATACAATACAAATTATTTCTTGTTTGTTGAATCTTCAAATATATTTTTTTAAGAGGAACAACTCTGAATACTGTTTATGCCATTATATGGAAAAATTGTGTTTGGCGTACCTAATATTTTTGTAAAACTTCTTTTTTGCATGATTTCTGTAATAAAAAAAAATAAAAGATCTTGTTAATGTAATGATATTAAATTATTTTATCAAGACAATTTTTTTTATATGGAAAAATGGAGACAATGGTTAATATATATTAAATATATTTTATTTAGAAATTTAGCTTATAATAATGACTGGCCGTGATATGTTCACAGTGATAATTTACTGTTCATTAAATGCTTTTTGTTCTTAGGTGACGCCTGGAAAGATAGATTAAAAGGTGTTATCCAATAAAATTGCCTAAGTAGTTTTTATTTTGCATGAACTTTGAAAAGATGTAGGAAATTAAATACTAAACAATGCAGATACAAATTATATATTTATAAAATAGTTGAAATATTATTAACAGTGAAGAAAAATACGCCAAGTAACAAACATTTTTCTTCAATTTTTACAATTTATATAACGATTATGTAATATGTATATCATTAAATAAAAGATTTTATTAATTAAAATTCTAATTTTTTAAGATTACTACAAAAAGAATGTTATTCTACTCTTAATTACTTATAATTTAATTGCACATCCATTACAATTTTTTACAACTATTACAATTAGTGTGTCTACATGTATTATGTAATTTTAGTAATTATTATTCGTATTTTATTTAAAGGAAGTGAACGTCAATACATATGTAATCATTTGTTAGAACAAAAAATAAATTGATAATACTAATAATAGAAGATTTATGTGACATAAATAATGTTTTATAACACCAGGGATAAAATGTGAACGAAAGAAGAGAGGAAAAGAGAAGAGAAGCCCTTCACTTAATTTGATCTATCATAACGCATCAACTTTCACTAAGCTCGCAAAAAATAGTACGCAATTAAGAAGGTTGTGATTCATGGTATGCCATCCATCTTATTCCGTTCGCTTCGTACCACCAGTACCGGTCGAATCAATCAAAATGGATGTTGGGTTCTTGATTTGGTTTCATTAAGTAAAGCCGCACAGCAGCTTATAATAATCTACGTGTGTGTTCATCATATTATTTTATCTTACATTATTTTATCTTATTATAGACCATGATAAATTACGTACTGAATACAGCAGAAATACGTACGGTATTCGGTTTACAGTATGCGGTATACGTCTACTGTATTTTAAAATTAAAATATATGATTTTTACTATTAATTATTTAATTCTTGTTATAAAATAATTTTAATTACTTAAAGGTTGCTTCTCCTTGTTAAAATACAAGTAATTCAACGTATATAACGAACACGAAAAAGCATGAATAATTAGTGAATTTAGTAGTTATACAGCATAAGCAGTTACACAAAAAAAAAATTGTTGATATTCTCTAAGTTATAATTTTCTTTGCTAATATTTGAATACGAAATCGTGCATAAAAACTCGTTTAAAAAAAATAAATATTCGAAATAAAAGAACTGAAATTTTAAATTGAATAATTAGTTAAGTAAATAGGAATCGTAGCAAGGAAAAAACTTCAATGTTGAAATAAGTAAGTGTAAATAAAGCTTTATGGAATTTGACTGAACTAAAGTTGACAAAAAGAGAATTAAACTAGTTTAAACTCTGAAAAAAAATTAAAGTTTCACTTTTTATAGAAAATTACTGAAAAAGGTAATGAAAATAAACAGGATATAACAAAAAAAGGAACCTTCGATAAAACTGTTTCATGAATTTATTTAAAAAAATATATATTTTTAGATGCTTGGTTTCCGACAGGTTTTATAAAAACAACCATTAAAAAGTAAAAATTAGAAATCGAAAGTAATTTTGTGATTTGAATTACAATGTTACAAGAAAATATTCGAAATTATTGTGAAATTATGAAGTTAAAAGAGAAAAACATAAATTTAGCTAAAGGAAAATCTGTTTACGAAAATGATGCTTCTATATATAACCAGCAGTAAATGCTACCAGGAAAGTATAAAAGCACATGTATAAAAAAAAAAGCTCTTAATCTGCTTGTAATGTATTCTGGCATTTCTTTTTTATTTCCTAACAATTAGTTTATTTAACAGATTTTGAGGAACCGACTGATGATTTAAAAATTTAAAAATAAAGTCGAACGACGTAAAATTACTTAGCTCAAACTGTATACAAAAATATATATGTATACCATCAAATTTAAAATAGATTTCGCAAGGATAATATGCTCGAAGCTGATAGCTCTTAACAATCTCCCCCCCACCCCCGTATATATTTGTTATAATTGATAACAGCGGCTGGTTTTTTTAATTAGCTTTCCTCTATTTTTATTTCTTCTTGAGTTCCATCATGCTCTGATGATATCAGAATAACATCTCTTTTATTATTCCATTTCAAGACGCATATCCCTTCCTCCGTTAGCTGGTCATAAACTCAGCCCTTTTTTAATTTCTTGTTTATCACTTCTGTTGGATTATCTTTTCGATTTTTTTTGTATAGTTCCCGTTACATATGTCTTGTTATCCAACAGGTATTTCATCAATGGAGTAGTATTGTAATAATTATCCATATATATGTCCCACACCCAAGTAATTAGGCACTAACTTTTTAACTATTTTGTCTTCATGGCCCTCTGCTGCTGACCTCAGAATTTTTTCCTCCGAAGTATATGAGACATTGTCGATTTTTAGCCATCTGACTGTGTTAACATAACCATTTTTATTTCGTATTTATGTTTCTTGCTAATATATTGCCGGAGAAATAATAATCATTCTCGCCAGAGAAGCATTGACTCATCAGGACTCAAATATTTATTAGCACAAATATGTCTGTCATGTTTGTGCATGTGGTAGCGGATCATTTTCAGAAGGATTAAAATTGAAATGAAGGCAGAGCAAAATGATCAAAAATCTGTCTTGGGGCATGACTGAAGAGATAGTTGAAAAAAAGTAGATGAAATTTTTTCTCCAAAATCTTCATAAGTCAGGCACATTTATATCTACCGATCATTTACAATAAAGCTAGGAATTTGGTGAAGTCATCTTCATTTCTAGTTTTGGAAGATTTAATTCTTCATTGGGGAGAATCTGCCATTTGCAGTAATGTCTGAAAATAAATATATTATAAAATAATAAACTTAAAATAATTTTATAAATTGATAAACTTACGTCGAAGTTACACGCTGGAAATCGACTGGTAGAATATGGTTGAACACCGGAACGATGTGAAATTTACACAAATTAAACACTAAATGAAGCGTAAGATCAACAAAAATACAACTATGTAGTGCTGTTTTACAAACAAAGACCGCGCAGACCCTGCTTACTTTGCTCCATATTGCAACATCAGAACCACGCTATTGCTGTGTGGCCGTCGGGCATTGTTTAAAGAGTTACTCAGATTCCTCCAAGTCCAGCACATGTAGACGTTTCAGTCGCCAGACATCCTCATTTTTGTCAAGGGAATAAATAAGTAGAAAATGCATCTGATTATATAACTATGTTCCCAAAGAGGTTAAACAGTTCTGTTCGAATTACACTACCATTTAAATAGAATATTCTTTTATTAATTTTTAGATAAAAACGGTGTCATATTATGTACAAAGAAGCGTGTAGTACTTCAAAAACTAGATCAGACTGAATGAAACTCAAAAGTCTAAACATTTGAGTTACGTTATTATAGAAGAATTGTGAATATATGTGGTCAATGGATTTCTAACCATTAGGTTTTATGAAGAACCAGAGTCTACATAAATATATGTAGACTCATAAGCAGTGAATCAGTCTACCTCTAATCAATATAAGATTATATGAGACACTAGGTTGGAAAATATAAATAAAAATATTTTTTTTATGACTTAATTTTTTAGTAGTTCTTCCTACCCAGAGAAAAATTTACAAACGTTGAAGGACAACTGAGATGCAAGCTACTTCTAACAACCTTGAATAAAATTAACATTAATTATTATTCTGAAATTTAAATAATTAATACAATAATCCTCCTCTAACTTGATTAGTGGAGCCGGCCTTCGTGACGAGAGTGGTAGCGTCTCGGCCTTTCATCCGGAGGTTCCGGGTTCGAATCCCGGTTAGGCATGTAGGCATGGTATTTTCACACACGCTACAATTCATTCATCTCATCCTTTTCTTTTTCTTTTATTTTCATTCATCTCATCTTGTGAAAATATACCTTAACGGTGGTTCCGGAGTGTTAAAAAAAAGTAACTGCTGGAAAACTAGTAGTAGTTGATTAAAATTGTTGAGCTTTTAACTGAATGGCATAAAATTAAAAAAAAGAAATTTAGAGATTTTGCAGAGAGAATAAATGTGTGGAAAATTCTTGAAACAAAACAAATTAGGTTTAAGGTAAATTATACGACACCGGCTACATTAGTGGCAATAAACTTTTATAAACAAAATGAAGGAATACGTGTAAGAAAAGGCAAATAAATTACTTAAAATTGATTATTATAACTGACGATGTTATCAGAAGATAGGTCAAAATGAACTGTAGAAAAATTAATTATCTATTCGAGTACATTAATATGAAACTAAATCATTTGCACATTGTAGATAGTCAAGATTTTGTAACATAAGAGTTGAAAGAAGAGCAGAGTGTAAATCTATGAGTGAAGACAAATTTTATGTTCCTAATTTTATGTCCTAAATATTTTATAATCAATCGCTTAGAACAGAAATGAATAGAAAATAATAATAAGCGGCTCAAATTAATGATGATACAAAAATATAAATAAAAGTTTGTATGAATCCTAAAATATTTGCTGGGCAATTTTACTGATACCTTTACTGAAAATAAAAAAGGAAACTTATCAGACGTCATTCACCTCATATAAGTGAATTCATTTCATGATTAGGGATAAATAAAAGGTCAAACAATTTTCATACAATATTTTTTTCCTCTTTCTGACTGAGGATTCCTTTTGAGATAATAAATAAAAAAGCCACGAAATTAAATCTGATTTTTTTTTTAATGAATTCCACAATGCATACGTATCACAGATAAAATTAAATATTATTTTAAACATTTTAGAAAAAAATTATAAGAATCTAATTTAACTTAAGAATACATTAATTAATAAATATAATATTTAAAAGGAAAAACCTTAAATCGGATTATAAGGAAAAATGTTAATAATAATAAAATGTAAGCCAATGTTCAAAAATAATTACATAGGATAATATTCCTAATGTATTTCTACAGTTCTATTGTAGTCAGTATTATACGTAACAGAATGAAATGGCAGTGATGAGAATATAAGCTGAGGATGATTATAGGAGAGAAGGAACAATGAGGATAATGCTTGCAGGAAATGCAGGCAGCTGGCAGGTAGATAGTCTTCTACGGTAAGGATATCGTAATACAGAGGAAGGTTTGGTGGGGTACAGAAGAAAAGGAGAGTTTATTCTGGGAGGTGGGTGGTAACATTGAATAAGCAAGACCGTGCGAGTAAAGACATATATAACCCCTTTAGATGAAAGTTCAAAGAAAATTTGATTTCACCCCTTATCTTTTCTTATATATATATATATAAATATCTGTTTAATAAATTCTTAATGTTTTTATATGCGGCACTGTACTTTATTTAGAAAATTGAAAATAAATTGAGTAAATAGATTAGAGAATTTCATTTTTGGAAACATAACACAAAAGTGTAATCTTTTAATTAAAAATTCATAAATAATTCAACGTGCTTGATCATTTGCTAACTGAAAGAGATACTTACACAGAACGTAAACTGTAAAGTTAATCATCGATACAAAAATAATACGAGTACTATACAAACATTATAAGAAAATATTTATTAATTCATTTGATCAGAAATAATCCTTCTTCCTAAAATCAAAGAAAATATTAAATTTATATTACATTAACAGCAAATAGGATAATTTAAACGAAACTGACTGTCATAACCTTTTTTTAATTACCACGGTAATCTTTATCTCTTCTATTACCTTCTATTCTCATCTATTACCTTCTTCTCTTTATCTGTTTAGCCTCCGGTAATATCGTAAGGTATTAGTTCAGAGGATGAATGAGGATGATGTGTATGAATGTGAATGAAGTGTAGTCTTGTACAATCTCAGATCGACCACTCCT
>JAAAKQ030054039.1:0-35069 GCA_010016005.3 Zanna intricata | reverse complement strand
CTCTCTCTCTCTCTCTCTCTCTCTCTCTCTCTCTCTCTCTCTCTCTCTCTCTCTCTCTCTCTCTCTTCTCTCTCTCTTCTCTCTCTCTCTCTCTTCTCTCTCTCTGCCATTGTGTCTCTTTTGCCATTGTGATTTCTTTCTCTGGTTTTCATTTGTAACCCTAGTCAGAGAGGTATGTAACTGGGTCCTTCCATCCGGAACCAGATTTTTTAATGAGGTTGTTGCTCTTCTCCATTCAGATACTTTTTCATCCCAAACAACAATCAAATAAGATATGTAATTCATCATTAAAGCGCGTGGAACATTTGGATACTAGCCCGCAAATAACTTCTCTTTTGTCTGACGTCAGGCTTTCAGATTTTTTTATCTTCGTATTAATAAACAGTTGATATCTTGTTAACCCTATTTCGTTAAATATCTGGAGGAACAGAAAAATTCTTTAAAAAAAAAATGAAAAATTTTATAATTTTTTTACTTAGAAAATTAGTCTTATTTATTATTCTTCTTACTGATAAATAAAAAGATCGATTATTATAACTGTCTTTGTAATCCCTCACTTGGCAGAAATTGCAATTAATGATACAGCATAACTTTCTGAATTTCTAAATTTACTAATTTTAAACTTTTTAAGACGCATTTTTTACATTTAAAAAATATTTAAAATGCACAACATTATATTTTACAAAAAAACAACTAACATGCTTATTATTAATTTGTATTATTTCCTTTTTTAATCATTACTTTATATACTAACAATAATACTGTAATTCTTTTTCAGTTTATGAAATTTCTTATTAAGGAAGTCAGTCTTTAGTTTATTTTTGTCTATTACGCGCGTTGCCATAATAAGATAATGATTTAAAAGGATTAAAGAATTATGATATAATATTTAATAATACCTAATAATTGTTGATATGTAATTTATTTATCTAGAAAAGATAATTAACGTACAATAATCAGAAATTTGTTGTTACTTAAGAAAATTATATCAACTTGAGATCTTAAAGATGATTTTCTTAAAAGTCGGTGAATAATAATTATAAAAAGCCTAAATAATTTTTACAAACCCTTTAATTTCTTTTCCCTGTCCACATCCCGATTAATGTATGATTAGCCCTTCTTTGTTCTCATTATCCTTCAGGATTTATTTCCGTCTTTATCGTATTTTTTTGGACGACTCTAATTCAAGTTGTCGGGGGATGCCTACGGCCTCTTTTATCGCAAAAACTATTCTCGTCATATGGTCAAATTCTAAAAATCATTTATTAAACTATTTTTGTCGTACGGCTTATACGGTTATTTCAGCGCAAACGGTATTCTCTAAATTTTTCTTATGTCGGTGCGAGTTTGAAAGGGATGATTCATAATAATTAAATATAGTTAACGGACTCACCTCTGATTTTGATGAAATTTGGAATATACCTTACTTAGGAACTAAGTTAACAATTGAAAATGTTCATCGGGAACGCCTTTCACTCGAGTTACGTCTCCTGTAAGTTAAGCGGTTTCCTTACCAGACATTTCGTAATTCAGAACTGAAAATATATATTATTTTCAACTAAATAATTTGATTTCAGTGAAGTTAAGTTAAGAATGAGGTTTACGTGACTGAAATCGGTTGTTGTAGCCGTGCCAAAAATCATCTTTGATGAACTCTTTTTATCACTTGCAAAAATTATTGTTCTTTGTCGGTTCAGATGTTTCAAAATTATGTGCGATAAAAAAACAAATCTTTTTTACTAGTAAAAAAAATAATCGCATATTTTCAGTCGTTGTTTATTTAAATATTTCTGTAAACAATATATATATATTTTTTTTCTGTTTAAAGTAAGCACGTATTAAATTATTTTTAAAGATAGAATGAGTTTAACTTCTGTATATTGCTAGAAATACTTACACATTATTATTACGTCTTTTAAATGATTTATTACGTTACAGATTTATTGTGTGTATTATTGAATTTAATTTTTATTGAAAGTGTTTTAAATATAAAATAGAGCATGATATATGTACAAGTAAAATGAAATCGAAACTGGATCTTTTATCCGACTGGTTATTTTATTTATTTATTTTTTACATCATAATAGTGTAAAACCCCGACTGTTGTTTGTTCACTATTATAACTTTTTTTTTATTTTACACTCTGTCATTTCTCTTTTTCATCTTGTTTACTACTTTTGTATCCCAAGTTTTGGCATTTTTGAATCTATGGGTTATAAATTATTTTTAAGTAATCATGATTGATAAAGTAAATTAAAAAAATTGTATAATGATTGAAAGTAACCGTCATTTGTAGGAAGGGGGTAGGAATTTGAAAAACAAAAATTACTCTAAAGTAACTGCTACTTTAACCGGTGGAAAAATCAATATTATATTTATCACGTAATAATATAAACTGTGTAACTGCTAACCGGATCTGCTATTATAAGAATAGCTGTCGATCGATTAATTTCTTCTAAAAATTATTTTTGTTTTAATTAGTGATCTAAAATAATTTCTATTTGAAAAGATTGGTCGTTAAAGTAAAACTATTTATAAAAAAAAAAAAAAATGTATGAGGAATATGAGGCAATTTTATAATTATAATGCAGATGATATATATATATATTTTTTTTTTTTTTTTTTTTAGCCGGCCTCCGTGATGCGAGTGGTAGCGTCTCGGCCTTTTATTCGGAGGTCCCGGGTTCGAATCCCGGTCAGGCATGGCATTTTTCACACACACGCTACAATTCATTCATCTGATCCTCTGAAGATATACTTAACTGTGGTTCTGGGGGTTAAAAAAAAAGTAATAAGTAATAAGATTAAACTGTATATGTTAAGAAAAAAAATTATTGGGGAATAAAATTTCTCATCCTTGATTTTTTACAGTTACTTTGAAGCGATTTATTAGGTTTGAAACTCATCCAAAATAATATAACGTGTAACAATATAGAATAAAATTGTATAGTTATAACTTCAACACACGGTACACTTGTAGATGGATTATTGTATAAGGTTTTAACATAATATTTAAGAAATAATTAGCATTGAGTAGTGTATGCTCCGTTGTTTGCAACTACTTTATCAATATTATCATCACTGACTCGTTTATTATAAATCTTAATCCTACAGGATTTAATCATTTACTCGTAACATCCACTCGAGTAAAACATCAATATGTTTTAGATTTTAAAAAATCAAGGATAATTTGACAACATAGGAATATGAAACTGTATCATTCACACGTATTGAACAATTGATTGTCATCAGTCAACTCTTAAACTATCGTAGATGAGTTTTAGTGTAATTAAGTATACTCATGGTTTTTTTTAATGTTTTTACGTGTACTATAAATTTTATTTGAAACTTGTGTATAGTAGAAAGAAACTATAATCATCGTTGAGGATATGGCCTTATGCTTTCAAATTTAAAACCACTTTTCTTTTTTTATTGATGAATTCACCGCACCGCATAAAGTTAAAGCTTCTGCTTAGAATCTTTCAGATGAATGAATAAATCTTAATATTTGAGACTTTTTTTTTTTTTAGTATTCCTGTATCTTAACGTAATAATTTGTTAAACTTCTTTATTAATGAAATCCTCAATATCTTTTCTGTTTAGTGTCGAGAAATGTTTTTTTTTTAGAAATTACTTATTATCTTTAGCTACAATGCAGTTAAACCCTCATGAACTCAGCCTCCGGAACTACCGAAAGGTATTACTTCAAAGGATGAATAAGGTTTATATCTATGAATGTGAATGAAGTGTAGTCTTATATATCTCAGGTCGACCACTCCTGAGAAGTATGGTTAATTGAAACCCAACCACCAAATAATACCGGTATCCAAGATCTAGTATTCAAATCCGTATAAAAGTATAAAACCTTTACTAGGATTTGAACCTTAGAATTCTCGACTTCGAAATCAGCTGATTTGCGATGTTGCATTAATCACTAGATCAGCCTGGTGGGCAACCGCGTCGCACTGCGGAACTGCGCCGAAAACGGCCTCACCGAACTACTAAATCTCTCCGCTGTTCCCTAGCAGTATTTATATTCCCTGGCCTGCAGAACTAGCACCCGACTCATCTGTTTTGTTTTTGAAGGATAATAATTTTCATCGTCCGCGCCTTTACGTTTTTCTGTAAATTCTTATTACTGTCCGGTATCCCTTCTGTCGAACAACAGCTCTATATATATATATATATATATAAACAAAATAATGATGGGATTTTTAAATAGTCATAATTTTACTGATATTTTGAGAAACTGTCGCAAATCCTCCATACTGTAAAAGTTCCAGTAACAGCGCATGCGTACTGTGTTACAATGTCAATAGCATAATAAAGCCTGATAGTCACCGTACTTACGGTACTACGCAGATGTTTTCCAGCTTGCTAATTTTGAGTCAGTTGCACTTGTTAGGCGTGAATACGGTCGTGTGTTCGATGAAGAACCACCACATGAAAATAACATTCGCTGATCAGGATAGATAACTAAGAGAAACGGATGATGGCTTATTGAAAGAGACACGTTTACGAACATCAGTATCGGAAAGACCGTTGAAGGTATAGGTAAAATTATTTACATAACCCGAAAAAATCAGCGCGGAGATGTTCTGTAGAGTTAGGCGATCCAAAACCAACAGTTGACAACTTTAATAGAAAAATTATTACATTTTACCTTTTATAAAATTTATATGTTGTATAATTTATCCACAGGACAAAATTAATCTGTTACAACATTTTGGATAGGTTAGATCATGGATGTGTTATTTTCAGTGATAAATCTACATTTATGTTTCTGGTCGGTACATTGTCATTCAAATACACGGACTTAACCCAAAAGTGGTAATTGTATGAAAAATAATTATTTGTTTCTTTCCTTTGGTTAGAAAACTATAACAGGAAACAATTTACTGAATATATTAGCAGGATATGCAGCGTCCAAAATACCGGATAATTTCTGGATAAGTGTCCAGTTTAAGCTTCTCTACATTTTGTCATATTCGTGTTAAATTATTTAAATGAAAAATTGCTTAATCTATGGATGAAAAGAGAAGGGTGAATGCCTTGCTTTCATGATCTTCACATCTTATCCAGTGTAGATTTTTATTTTTAGGGTTAAATAAAATCAGAGGTTTTCCTGTTCAAGTAATAAATTTTAATCGTTTAAAAAAAAGTATCACTGAAATTGTTTCGTTATCATAAATGTTTCGAATATTTTTTTTTATGTACAGCAAGAGAATAAATATGGTCATGATGTTTGCAGGACAACTGAAGGAATGCATATAGGAATCTACTGAATAAGGTAAGATCCTTGGAGAGTTCCTCGTCACTTTGACGAGCATTTCCTGTCATATATTTTCCAAAACTATGACTATTTGAAACTCCATCATTATTTTATTTACTTATTTATAATAATACATACATTTTCCTCATTTAAAAGTAAAAAAACCTAATTTTTAAATTAAAAAAATAAAACAAAAGTTATAGTAATACAAAATTAATTAATAAATAAGCAGTTCTTAGCAAATATTATTAACGAATTCCTAACGAATAATTTCATTATTAACCGAATTTGTTATCGAATAATTTCTACGAAAAGCCTACAAACAACAGTTGTTGGTATAATTGTTTTTCTAAAAACCGTTTTAAGTATTGTTATGTAATGTTCGTACATATTGGTTTCCTACTACATGTTTTGTATTTTTCTCAATTATTTTTGTTTTAAATTTATCTCTTTAATTAGTTATATACATAGATTATTTCCTAAGTTTCTATTGATGATAATTGTTTAACAATCGAAGTGACAATGTAGTTTTAAGATTTTAAATAAAGTTTGTTGCCTAATATATATACCGTGGGTTATGTTTTGTTTGTAAAACTCGTTTTCTATATGTAATCGGATTCGGTTAAAAAAAACTATTATTTTACTATAAAAATAGTTTTTTTGTTTTCGTTTAAAAAAAAAGATCTCGAAAGTTAAAAAAAAGACTATAATTTGATCTGACGGGTGAATTCACGTTATCATCTTTGTACAAAAACTAACAACGGTGTCAAATTTTTCTTAACTATTCAACCAGTTAGTTTTTCTTACACTACGTTAATTAATTGCACATTAGAACCTTTTTTTTTTTTTTTATTTATTCTAAGGAAAATTTATAAATTTTAAAATTTCATTAACAACTTTTACTTATTTATTAATAAAATGTTAACAAACTTCAATTTGAAGTACATTTTTAATTTACCGGGTATATAATTTTGTTAAATTTTGATAACCTTTACGAAGGAAAGTATATTAATCTGGCAAAATTTTAATTGTCGTGGTTTTTGCAGAGTTCTTGACGTTTGTATCCTTACCTCTTGCAATCAGGACAAAAAATCTCTTGCTCAGTTCTGTGCAAGAGACCAAATTTTCCCTTTACGACGCCCTCACTATTTCGTAATCAGAAACGCACCAATAATTTTCAGAGTATAATTCACTATATCGCTCGACTAACGAATAAACCCTACACACAAGTATCAAGTATTAACTCACCATGTCGTTCACTGTATAGTACATAAGAAGAATATTTCTATACAAAGTCAGCATAACCTCAAATTAAGGTAGTTATGTGGTCTGTTGTCGACCTTAAATTGAGCTAACTCAAGAATGACTCAACCAATCTACATTAACTTCTCACATCTACAACTTTAGATATATTACTGCAGCACAGATAAATAGTGGAAACAATACAACTATTACAAAAATAAAACAAGAAAATTAAAAAATAGATACCTAAAATAAGCATAAAAATCCAACATCAGAAAATTTTTTTTCACATTTGAATATCTCTTAGGCTTATACATATGTGGTTGGAAATTTATATTTTTCACGTAAGTCCGAGGAAAGGAAATGTGCGTCAGTTTATTGCAGATACAATTTTTTTAAAACTGGCAAAAAAAGGATTACTCCAGAAAAAATATCTGTCCCAGATATATTTATATTTTTATTTCTCGACTGCTGTATTTGATTTTTAGCCGTTTATTAATGGCCAAATCTAGATAACTAGAGAAACTATATTGTAACATTTTTTATTTTTCGATAATCTACAAGAATTTGTTTTCAGATTGGTCTGTTAAAGTTTAAACTGAAATATGGATTAATTTCACTTTCATTCTTCAGTTTTTAGGATGCTTTTTCCAATGACTTGAAGAACTTTTGTTTTATGCTTATTTACTTTTAATGCTCCTTTTTATAGCATTTTATGAAGTGAAATTTATTATCATTATATTTATTAAATGTATTATATATATAATTAGAATTTAGTATTATATTAAACTTTTTTCTTCATGTTACATTTTTATTCTTTTTTAGGCCCACCGACGGCTGGTCTAGTGGTAACTCGTCGTCGGAAATCAGTTGTTTAACAACTGATTTTCGAAGTCGGTTCTGAGGTTCGAATCTGTTAAAATTTAGTTGTTTTTATATAGATTTGAATGCTAGACAGCGAATACCGGTTTAATTTTCTGGGTGAGGTTTAATTAATTACATATCTCCGGAAGGGTCGGCCTGAGTCTGTAGAAGACTGTACTTACGTGTCATACATATCATCTTTATCTGATTGGGCCGTGAAGGGGTGGGTTGCTTATTGTTCACTTGAAAAGATAGTAACGTACATAACAGGAAAAAAAATCTGATGTGGACACTGCATGACTTCCTTGTACGGATATTAAATTACATGCACATTTTTTGCTGCACTTTATTTAAACCAACTTCATTTGAAAGTGAGATAAAATCCTCCAATTATTTAATAAAGTAGACAGTTATACAGTTGCTGAAATAACAGTTTTTATTAACCTTAAATATTTATACAACTTTTAATTCAACAATCTAACATGAAATATTAGGGTAGAGTAGACCTTTATAACTCGTATTACTAGATCAGTATTATTCGTATCTTCGTGAGATACTGGTTAACAGGAGTCTCAGATTTCTGGAGTGTCATATAAATAAAAGGATAATAATTAAACTATTCCTTTTAATGAACTCCTGTATACTGGTTACAAATGTTAATTTCGACCTTACGGTGTAAAATATTAAGTTTTTATTATGGTTAATGATCAAAAATGAAAAAATAAAGAATCGTATACGAAAGAGAAAGATAACATGAAGAAATATATCTAAAAAAAAAAAAAAAAAAAAAAAACAAGATCAATACGAAGACGAAGAAAATGTTAAGAACAAGGGAACAGACAAAAGATTAGGAGAAGATTAAATAAATGTAAAGAAGAAGAAAATGTTAAAAGCAAAGAAAAAATAAAAAGATTAAGAGATGATGATGAATATAAAGAGAGAGAAAGTATTAAAACTAGAGAACGTGTACACAAATTAAGATCAGAAGAATTATGTCAAACCAAAGTGCGATTAATTCATTGCAACAAAAACAAATAAACAAAATGATGATCAACTCCGACAGAAAGAATATTGTAATATAAGAGGAGTAATGAACTCAAAGATAAGAATTTTTTTGCAAGTTATTAAAGTTCAGGTATGTTAGCCTCAGTGTACATGTTCTTGTGAGGGTCTATTTTTCAGTCGATCTGTAGTTAACTTAAATGTAGATAAAATTAAACAGAAATTCCAGAATAATTAAATACAATTAAACAGAAATTAAACTAGAAAATTCAAAAATAATACGATTATAAATTTTAATTTTCAATTAATATTAGATAATCTGGATGTTTCATCAAATATGTTACATGTACACATATGAAATAATGCCTATTAAATTATATACACACATTTTTAAAAGTACATCAAATTTTGTTTTATTTTTTTTTATTGTAAACTTTTTTTACTATCATGGATTAATGATTATTGATAAAACAATATATTTAAATTAAAAAAAAAGTTAAAAAAATAGAATATGAGATGAAGTCTGATTCGAACCGATGTGCCTTCCCTTGTAAGATCCAAATATTTCATTAATTTAAATTTTATTTGGCTGTAACTCTGGAACCAATGAAAATAAGTACCATTTATATCGTTGAAAAGCTCTCAATGAGGGCTTATTACTACAGGTAAGAAAAATTTCAAAATCCAAATTTTTTGGGGTTTTTTTGGACACTTTTGGCTCAGTCGACTGCAGTAAAAAGGGGAGGTGTACATCGAGATTTTACAACAGTCCTAAATCCAAAACATTTCAAAATCCTACGGCTAATTGTTTTTGAGTTATGCGAAGTACATACGTACGTACAGACGTCACACCGAAACTAGTCAAAATGAATTCAGAGATGATCAAAATGGATATTTCCGATAAAATCTGAAAACCGAAATGTTTCGTGATCACAATACTTTACTTTGTACAAGGAAATAAAAAGTATTATATTTGAAGATGACACAAAGTATTGATTTATCGATGTTGAATAAATATTTGTTATCGCATTAATCATGTAATCTAAAAGGTATACGATGAATAGAAATTCAGGATAATTCACTCAAGTACAAATATTTGATTAAATTATATTCTATTAAATGGATATGAAATTGATATTATGAAATAATATTATTTAGTTTACTTAGAATTTTCTTAATATAATTTGTGATATTACAAGGAAATAGTACTGTATTTTTACAGGTTAATCTTTATTGTTAAATCAAGACACGTACTTTATATTTTATTAGAGGCCGTGGTTAACGGGTGTTTTATCTTTTAAACTACAGTTTTTATTATGTTTCTAGTACTTTTTTTTGAAAATTAATTTTTTATTTTATTTAAAAACATCAGGAAAATTTGTGCGATTTTATATTCTTTATTCGATCTTCTGAGATTATAAATAAATAGTATCCACGTCGCGCCTTCGGCCGCTCTATATACTTTCATTTACCGCTGCGGTCAATTAACTGCGACACATAGCCGAGTAACTGGAGGCAGGTGTAGCCAGTCGCGTCGCACATACAGTAACAGTGGCAGTGGCTGTGTTGGTCGAGTCGCCGCGCCGTACATCGTCGCACCCTTTAAAAAAATCGAAATTCAAGAAAACTCGATGATTTTTTTTTTATACTATTTTGAAAAGTATTTTCAAGTCCAAACTACTCAATATCTTGTTTAATATAGTCTGAAATGGGGAAATTTGCAATCATTTTTCAAAAAAAATGTTTATCTTTCTCAACTCCTTTCAACATCGAATTTCATAAAATTTGTTATCTTCATTTTTTACCTAGACATTAAAAAAATAGATATTAAAAATTTTTTAAACCCGATAAAGATTAGAATCTTTAAACCCGAGTTTAAAGATTCAGATCTCAGAAATTGAGATCTTTCAGATACACAGATATATTAATCAGAACATGTAAATGTGTATTACACTAAAATATCACATTCTAAACATATTTGAACAATATAAAAGTTAGCAGGCAAACTAAAATACCAAAAAAATTAATTTCAATTTTTATGAAACATTGTATGTTTTAACAGCACCGAAGAAAAGACTGGAAAATTACATTTAAAATTGCTGGAAATTTTAAATAGTTATTGTGCAATAAATTTCACATTTAGATTTATATCACAGGTTATTTAACTGAGTCTGCTTTGAATTAAAATATATTTATGCTGGGTTGATTCGGTTATCCGTATTTGGATTATATAACTACAAATATTATTTGTTTTTTGGATCGTATAATTACATCTTTCTTCTTATTTTTACTCTTGCAGTACATAATTCACTTTTACAAACCATAAAAGTAACTATATTGTTCGCAAAGCACAGAAAAAGTATTACTTTTACGGAAATCAATGTTGTCATGGTAATGTAAAATTACGCATGTCTTAATATATCAAATGTAGTGAAGCGGATCATTTATTAGATTTGTACTTAAAAATTTTGAACGCTATTATCATGTTACGCATCCATGTACCTATAAACGCACATAAGAACAAACCGCAGTACCAGACATACATTTCGTAATACGGATCATTTCTTCTTTGGCCGTTGAGACAATCGCGGAATAGAGAAGGGAGAATGAGAAAGATTCCGGATAATTATGTTAACACCGGTCATACCATTTAGCAATACCATATAACGTAGTTGTGCTTATTAATCTTTTCACAGTCTGGAGCTTATCTTCACACTCGCTAACTTAGCCATTCGCTAACTTAGCCATATTTTAACTCTATCGGTTGCAAGTAGTTTGATTATGTGTAGTTTTCATTGGGTATTTTTGGCAGGTAGTTCTGAACAGATGGTTCTACAAGCTTTTCCCTCCAGCTGTAATTCAAACAAATCAAAATCATTTAACATTGTATCATTTCCGTTTTCAATGTTGTACATAAGGTGTGAATAATAATTATAAAATATGTGTAACGCTTGGCGACGAAGCCTAGTCCACTAAATCATTCGCTTCCACTACATATCTCTATGAATCGATTATTAATACCCGATTTATTTATTTTATTTATTAGAATTTTTGTTAACCGTACGTCGAATTCGACCATCTAATAATCCTACTTGAATAAGTGTTTCAAAATTTACGTCTGTAAAGGTCGGAAGAACAATTTAATCTTTTAGTTTCAAATATACAAGAAATAAAGCGTCGTACCGAGTTATAACCTTAAATTATCTTGTGTAATTTAGATATTTTTAATTTTCTATAATGAATTCTGTAATTCTAAGTGTAATTTATTTATTATAATAATTCTTTATAATTTACATAAAATACCTGGTAATTTTTTGTTTAAACTTAAATTGTAACTTAATATTTTTAATCCCTTATGATTGAAGTAAATATCTTTTCATACGCTACCTATTTCCACCGGGAGGCTAATGACCATACTTGTTGATTCCCGCTCTTTCATAACAAAAGTAATAAAATGGTAATGATACTTGATTAAAAATATTATTATAAATAATTAAATGTTCATGTAAGCATTGAGCTTATGTATTGAATTAATTATATTAAAAAAAAAGCAAACAATAATTGGAGAACATCACTACGCTTTAAAATTCGTTTACTTACAATTTTACTTAAAATCTAAATGTAAATAGATACCCATACCGATTGTTAAAAAAACATAATCGGTAGGCAATACGAGCAATGCATTAAAATTTATGAAAAAAATTAAATTAAAAAAGTCTATCGCAGAGAAATGAATTTCATTAAACATTCAAGGAATTCAACGGTTTTAGTAGAAAGACCTGTAAACTTGACATTCACAGAAAACAATCGGCCAAAAATTTAACAAACGGAGTGAAACAGTTGCTTCACTACAACGCAAAAGAACGACAGAAAAAGCATGAATAAAAATTATACTTTCCGTTCAATGATAAGATAAAAAATATGTTTAAAAATCTCAATTTTTAATGTTACCATGGTTACTTCAAAGAATTTGGGTCATTATAAATATAGAAAGCTAGAGAAATCGGCTAGCCTAGCATTCTCCTGGAAGTGATCAAAAAGCTTATTATTGTTATTATTTTTTATTTTTTTGGAGAAAATGATTTAAAGAAATATACGTAATAAACAGTGATTGAATAGTTGGGTAACTTATCAGTAGTAGAGCAGACATTTTTATTGCTGATGATCAATAGGAAATTTGTAAAAATCACTTTTAGAAAGTTTTTAATGCATAAGAAAATTAAACGGTTATCCCTACTCTTAATTTTTTGCTCATGGATGGGGATATCTCTTTGATTGGTTTAAGGTTCATGCTCTTTTTATCTTTCTTGAAATACGGTCTTTCTAACCAACCTATAAAAAGGGGCGTGTACTGGTACTGTAGGAATTCTGGCAAGGGTGATCATTTTTTTTAACTAAATTTACCCTTTCTATTGGAACTTCAAGATCGGTGACAGTTATCGCGTACGTATAATTTTTTTTCTTGTTATTGTAAATACCAGCTTAAAATACACTGCGTTCGGAAAATTGCTGTCCGGTGGAATTATGGAAGTGTAACGTTGAAACTCTCTTAATTATTATTTTGTATTTTTATTTCATTATTTTATAGAAACGGATATTAAAATATCTGGAATAACTTATAAAAGCTGTTAAAAATGACCTCCTTCATTGTCAATACAACACTGCACACGTTTCAATTTGTTTTCAAACACTTTAACCAGCTGATGTACTGGAATTTCTCGTAAGCATGCTGTTACTGCGGTTTTTAGTTTACCAGTCGTGCGTGGTCTGTTGCGATACACTGCTTGTTCGCTGCACCCCATAGAAATTAATCTGAGAGGAGTCAGATCGGGCGATCACACACACCACAAACTCCTTGAAATGATTTGTTTGCAAAGACATTTTGTAAAATAGTCATTTCCCTGTTACCTGTGTGCGCTATGGCGCAATCTTTTTGGAACAATCCGTGATTGATTTTCACTTCAATTAACTGACTAATGAAGTTTGTTAAAACAACACAATAATAAGCTGTACTTTCAAAATAGATTGACCCACAGT
Source organism: Zanna intricata (assembly GCA_010016005.3). Lineage (NCBI taxonomy): Eukaryota > Metazoa > Arthropoda > Insecta > Hemiptera > Fulgoridae > Zanna > Zanna intricata. The sequence goes on along the minus strand of JAAAKQ030054039.1, from coordinate 21,652 downwards.
ACTCGTTCTACTCACACCGACGCAAACACCAATTTTTTCTTCGTGTAAAGATTGTTCGTGTAATGGATTAGTTTTCGACCACAGTTGTGAATTAATAAATCCCCGAAATAAAACTACGCATCATGTTAAAAAACCTAATGTCGAGGAATTTTGGTCAATAAAACTTTTAAACCGTTGAAAATAATTTATTCTTTCAGCAAGATCTGCCTGCAGATGGACTTTCGAAATATCAAGCGGCTTCTGCTTAGTTCAGGTGGTCTTCAACAGGAGTCTGTTACCCAAAATGTTTTGATAAGAGTTAGAACTGCACTTTGGCGAGGAACATAATTATTTGGAAACTTGAGGCAAGTTTCCAAATAATTATGTTCCTCGCCAAAGTGCAGTTCTACTAATAATTAGTATAATTAGTAATTATTAGTATATTAATACTAATAATATTTCCAAATAATAATAATAAGTTTCAAAACTTGTGCCTCACTAAATTAGTACGCGTATACTTGTCACCTTCACAAAAGACATATTCATCGAGGAAAATGCTTTCCTCTACGTTTCTCGTAACTATGAATTCCGATAATCCCAACAACACGAAACTAAAACAAGCACGTTCAATCACAGTTCAACAACTGACGTCTTGATTTATTACTAAACGACGCCCAATGAATCCACAGGGCAACCAAACTAACGCCGGAGGATCGGAATGCACCATATAATTCTAAAGAATATTGCACAGCGACTTTCCGAACGCTGTGTATTTCTTTTGTATTGATTTTTATTTTTTGTTTTTTTTTTATTTAATTTTTTATATACCATTTTCCTGTAATGTCAACAGATGATTGTTTAATAACGGAAATAATGGTCATCTAGGTCTAGATTGTAGGTACTGTTTAGTTGTTTTAAAATTTATTTCAACAACTGTCTAACACAGCTGTTCCTAAAAATAATGTTTTTTTTTTTTAACGTCCATGAAACAGACTGAATTTTTGGTAACTTTATACACTACGTCTTGAAGACTTAACGCCAGTAAATCGTATATTCTAAAGTACTGCTAATAAATAAAGATTAAATCGCTGAATTTGACATCTAGGTTTTTTTTGTGCCAGTTAAAAATTAGTTTGACCGTTGCTTTATATTTTTAGAAATGATGCCAGAATCATGGTATTAAATACTTGAACTATGGAATTATTTTGAGGGGGGGAAGGGTAGTGGCGATAAAAATGTACAGGTAATATAAAAAATAGTTACGGACAACTAAACGTTACATAACAAAATAAATTCTTGAAGACAATTCAGTGGATATTTCATTGAAGCTTGGTAAAGTTTCATAAATTTTATGAAATTTTTTTTTTTTTTTAAGTAATAGATTTTTTTGTGAAATTTGTAAATATGAAATTGTGTACTTAAAAAAATGCCTATCATCATGAAGAGCTAAATACCAAATATAAAAAAATGTTCCAAATATAGAGAAAAAAGAAATTCCTTTACTTTTAAATAGCTTGTTATTAATCTTTTGATGAAATTTTTCCTCTACAAATCTGGTTCAAAAATGAGCTGAGATTTTCGTTACCTTTTAAAACTAAATCTGTTATTTTCTTAATTGTAAATTTTTTTAGTTATATTAATGTATCTATTTCAATTTAATTTATCTCTCTTAATTTTATACTTTCAATATACATTTGTTTTAATTGACTTATAACCGACACTTCACTTTTAAGGTGATTATAATATAACGGCTTTAAAAAGTGGAGGGAGATAATTTTGTTACATAACATACGCGTGACCATAATTTAGATATATTGGCGTCATCTGTTCTATATTTTCTATTCTATGTCGTTTGATAGGGGTATGTTTTGTTGTTTTGCACTATACTTCTTCATATTATTTTAATTCATAAGCCAGTACGATATCGTTTATCCGGATCCCGTTGTTCTGTATTATCCTTCCCGATTCGTAGTCAGAACGTATTAAATACACTCATTATTATTAAATAAAACTTAACCCCGTTTCTTTGTTAATTTTAATATTATTCTTTAATTTTCAACTGGCGGTAATGGATTGAATTTAATTTACCAATTTTTTAAATGGAAAAAATAGGTTTCTAACGATTGTAGACGTATCAATTAGATCCTTGTGTTATAAATGTAAATTATTACACGGTTACAATAGCGCTATGAACTCAACTTCCATTCGTCGTTAAAAGTTATGTATGTAACGTAACGATTGTGTTGTAGGGCTATACTTAAATTTATGGCAATTTTTTTACTAAAATTGATCGTTTTGTGATGAATAATTCACAACATAAGCTTGTGTAGTGGATTACAGAAGTGGAAATTTTATAATGAAAATATAATTTCACTCCTGACCGGGATTTGAACTCAGGAGCTTCGGATTAAAAGCCGAAATGCTTCATTTGGCGTGTGAAATTTGCAAAGTGTGAATTTCTTATTTGTAAGTACTTCGAAAAACTCTTTCAAATAAATTTTTATATTTTACGTTTCATACTTATTCAGTTCTCTGTAGATTACAGTATTATCCGCCACGTCCAGTGCCATCTTATCTATATGAAGAGGTATTAAATAAGGGGTTTGAAATTGAGCGCGAAAAACTGACAGGTTGTGGTGGGGACGATGATATTTTAAAATTTTTCAAGCGTCATCAGTTTTCAATCGTTTATGATAAATCATCATGGAATACTACTCACCTTATCTTTTACGAATCATAAAAATCTACTATCGCAAAGTGGAATCGGATACAGTTACCTACCGTGATGTTTATGGTGTGCATAATCTGCCGAACAAAAGCACAATTTACCGTTTGATTAAAAAATTCGAAAAGAATTTTTCTGTAGTTGATGTTGAAACACGAGTTCAAAAAAGAAATGCAATGAGTCAAGAGAATATTTCTGCTATAAGTGCAAGTGTTCTTGAAAATCGAAATTTATCGATTTCATATCGTTTATAAGAATTGGGACTTTCTTCAACAACATTGCCAATTTTGCGTAAAGGTCTTCGTCTACACACATGTAATTAAAGGCACGGAACCATTTTTTGCGTCCACTGTTTGTTTTCCATAAAGATTCAACAACGACCATTACATCCAAAAAAATAACTGTTTGGTCTGAATTGTAGACCGTTCATCGGGTCATTTTTTTTTCGAAAATGAGTAAAGAGATGATATTATAGTAAATGGTGAACGCTGTCTAGCTATAATTCGTGATTTTATTGTCTGAAAATTTGAAAAATTTTGATTTGAATTAGATGTTTCAGCAGAATTGTGCGACAGATACTGACTTACAATTCAGTTATCGCCTCAGAAGTTTGATGATACGATAATTTCAGGAAATGGTAATGCCACCAGGATCATGTTATTTTACTTCATTGGATTTTTTTTTCTCCGTGGTTATGTCAAGTACCAAGTCTATTGCTAAACACCACGATTGATGAAAGCAAAAATTCGACGCGTTATTAGCAATTTTAAAACACCAAAAATTATTAATGTTTGGTGTTTGTGTGAAAGAGTCATGCAAAAGTTTATTGATAGACGTGGCTGTGTCAAGCATTTCCGTGAAAGCCATGTAAATGATGATGTTTTTGGAACATATTTTAATGTTAAAATCTTTTTTAAAAAATTAGTTGATATTATAACATACTTTTAGTTTTATTGAGTTTTTACTTTTTGCGCTGCAACTAAAAAGCACATTTTTTTAAATTTCTCTGTAAGTTCCCAATAAATTTGAAATAACTGTTGGATATTTGAAGGGCAGTATGGGTAATCTAGTCGGTTCAAAATGATTCGAATAGCCCCATCAGTACTAATGGAATAAGAATTACCCAATTGATAATTTACAGAAACTAATGTAAATTCTAATTTTGTAGAATCTAAAGTTTTGTATAAAATTCTAAAACAATTTATTTAATTATGAAATAATTAATACCGCTCTTAAGAGGGATAATTGCCTTACTTAAAATCAATTAATTCTCAACTTAATTTTTTTTTTATCTTTCTTTAATTACAAGTTTACCGAACATTGAATTTTTAAACTTATTTAGTGATTTATATGGTAGATACAGGTTCTCTTAGGATTGGAATGGGTAATTTTTTTTACCTTTTTGATGATGAATAAAGAGGGGTTGGACTGGTTTCACGAACCATTTTTTGCATTGAAGTAATGAAAATAAGAATCGTCTGATCAATTCATAAAATATTTCTTTTGTATAATTTTTCCCTTTTTACAGGACAATGAGTTTGATCTTTTCCTTAACGTTAATGAATGTCAGATATATTAATTATCGTTTGAATTTTTCCAAAATTTTGTTTAAATTTATTTTGTAATTTTTTTTCATGAATTAATATTTTATTGTGTTACTACTTTACTTCCTTTTCTGAATTTTAAATAAATCTATTATACATTATATAATAAAAATAATCTATATTTATAATTTTTATTCTACATAATTAAATTTAAAGAAATTTGGATTTTGGGTTTTACAGTACCTCCGATTTTTTGAAGTTTGATACATTAGTGATCACCTGATAGTTGACTTTTTATATTTGATACGAATAGTTTTCTTTACAGCTATTTACTTATAAATAGCAGACCTCCGTGCCTCGGTGTTAGAATTGCAACATCTCAGCATTTGATGCTCAATGTACCGAGTTCGAATTTCGGTCAGGCATGGGATTTTTTCATACACTGCAAAATATCGATTCCATATTTCCATGCAGAGCTTGAAACTTTTGTAGTGAATTAATCATCAACCAAAAATAACTTTTTTTAAAATAATTTAATTAGATATTTTTTATTTAAGACGGAATTCTTGAAAAAAAAAAAGAAAAACGTTACAATCAACTTGCAGTAGAAAAAGATTTTGTCTGGCTCCTTAGTTTTGCTTTTTTAAGCTTTCTTTTCTCTTAATGAGACATCACTTCTTATCAAAGAGAAAAATTGACTATTTTATACAAATAAAAGATTTTGTTAATTTTCATTTAGTCTTATTTAATTTGTTTTTCATTATTGAATGAAAGAAAAGTGATAAATTATATTCCAGTTTTACTTAGAGTATCATTTTCTTTTACTATTTACAGTACATATTTATGTATATATATTTGCCAACGAAATATATTACACTCAGTCTTTCTTTTAGAGGAAAGTTAGAAAGGGGACGAAGTTGTTTGAGAGACCGAAGGTCAGATATTCCAAGGGGCGAAGGTTGTGTGAGCCCTTGACATATCTTTTTATAAACATTATACGTTTCTATATATAAGTACACGCGTTCGTACACATGAAATAAAAAAAACAAACATATATACAGGCGTACAACGTATACTATTCATACACAATCTCTATTTGATTTATCAAACCTTTAAAATATTTTTATTTCACTTTGAAAGCAACTTGTACAGTAAATTTGTCCTTGAAATCAAACTGCGCGTGTGGAGGACTAAATCGACGAGTGACGAGAGAAGTTAAAAGTTTGTCTAGTTTAAAGAGCATGCGCGTAGCTCTTGCAAATATTGTAACATATTACAACGCAAGTGTTTTCTATTGAATGAGACATCTTGTTTAACCATTCCTTGCCTCTAAAACTTACCTTTCAACTTTAGAATACGTTTCGCGGTCGCTATTATTATGTGAACCTTCTTGTAAAACGACTGTACTAATTCTCATTGAATTTTCTGTATGATTTAACCTTCATTAAAATTTTAGCTATTATTTTTAAACATAAAATATTTGCGTTTAAAATGCGTTATTTTTTTCTATTTAAAGAAGAAAAAGACGAATCTTTAGAAGAAAACTTTTAAATTAACTTTCCTTAGATGCGTTCTAACATACTTAAAAGTTTTAAGGAAAAGTTTAAAAAATAAATAAAATGTAAAAAAAACTGAACAGAAAGGGTCATAAATTTAAAGAACAGTTTTTTTTATTCTAGAGTGCATCCATCCAGGATACAAATTTACCAAGTATTTCAGTGAAAATATAATACAAAATTTCCTCATGAAAACTAGAAAGTGAACCGTAGGTTTCCATTCTCTTCTTGCAAAATTATTTTCTATGACTTAATTAGTTTGTTTTTATAAAAAGTATTTTTTTTTTTTTTTTTTTTATGATGAAGGAATGCCATTTACGCACGCCCCCGCGGGGTTGTGTAGGGCTCGGACCCAGGACGCACTCCGTCCCAGGCTAGCTAACAGGCTAACAGGTTCCCCCAAGATGTTATTAGGCGTAAATGACCTGCCCCATACCGACTAAACCTCCCTAACCGCTCTTCTCCGCCCCGAGACCGGACCCGCAATTAAGCACAACTCAGTCTCGGGAGGAATATTCCGAGTGTTCTCGGAATTTCTTCTCTTCATCTATCTCTCACAAGATCTGTAACATATGAATCAAAAAAGATAAGATCATTCGCCCATCATCACTCATACACACGCACTCACACCTTTTTTTTTTCCTTTCTTTTTTTTTTTATTTATTTATTTTTTTTATTATGTGTAGATGTGTGTGTATGAACATGTTCTCGCCGGGAGGTCAGGAGTCCTCGTGCGTCATCATAACCGCCCATCCACGAACCGGGGACGCGCAGCGACTCAGCAGAAGGCTGTCCCTCTCTCCCGGCTCCTTTGTATGTGTGTACACTATAAAAAGTATTAATACTTTAAAAAGTATTACATACTATAAAAAGTATTTAAGGGATAAAAATTGTACTTAAAATACTTTCTTTCTTTTATGAATGATAAAAGAAAATTCTTTTTTAAATTTCAAACAGATTCCTTTACTTGTACACATAAGCTTATACACTTATTATCAGAATGCAGTTCTCGAAATATTATTTTTTATTAAGTACTTTACCGAAAAATATTAAATTGAGATTCTCAAAAAGTCTAAAAGATTTCATGAAAATGTTGTACATTTTTTTCCTTTTAAACATGTTTTACACAATTATGTTACTAAAGTAGTTTAGAAAAAAGAAATGAATGGATAAGTGAAATTAAATTCGCATACATGTAGACTCTTCAAAGAGTATTCACCTGGGATTCCATATGATTCGAATGTTGTTTTCCGTTTTTAAAAAAAGTTCAATTTTTTTGTTTTGTGTGTCTGATTATTTAAAGTAAACATTTTATTTAGTTCAGATCAAACTTTACTAAATTTATCAAGTGCCAAAACGCTGGTAATTTGGGTACAATTTTGAGAACCATTGAAAATTATTGAAATCAGATTGAAAAATCAATTGATATAATTAACAGGTAAAATCAAGAATAACTTAAAAACGTTTGCCTTATGTTAAAATTATAAAATATTAATTTTTTAATTGTTAATCTTTATGTTAAAAAATAAGGTAGTTATAGTATCAGTGTTAATTACATTTAAAACTTACTTCAATAATTCAGGAAATATGCTTATAGTGCAAACGACCTAACCAGGTTTGTCTACGTGCAGTTGCCACACCATATCAAAATAAGGTTATTCTGATATCTTTAGCATTGCACTAGTAGGGGCTGACCTCTATTCATATAACAAAAAAAGCTGGTAAAGTATTACAACACAAATTTGCCGGCTATGCTAGTCAAATATGCTTAAGAAGAGTTTTCTCTAAATCTAACATCCCCCTTCAGTAAAGGATAAATTAAGAAAGATAAAATTTAAAAAAAAAATTCTTCATTTTAGTTCTGGGATCTGATTAATTTAAAAAAAAATTAAAAAGTTACTTTTATATGAAGCATAAACTTTAAAAAAAGTAGTGAAAAATATTTTAAATCAAGGAACAGAGATCAAAAGAATAAAAAACATATACATAAATTTTAAGAACTAGGGGTTAATATTTTGGGGAAAACGTTTTCTTTTATTATTTATACTTCGATTGTAGATAATAGAAATTTTGTTTAATAACGTTTACTGTATAATGCCTCTGAAGAAAATCGAAATCTGGTTTTTCGCGATATCCCCATCCCCCTTAACGAATTTAAAAGAAAATTAATCTGATTAATGGTATATGTACAAATATTTGACTCAAATTTGAAGAAAATCGGTTGGGTTAATCCTGAGATAAAAGGCCCTGAGTGATGCGACTGACATACATGTTTATTTACTCAGTCCCTGTTAAAAAATTTTACATTCCATTTAAATGTAGCACCGTAAAAAATTGGAATTTTTTTAAAGAATATGTGCAGATTTTTTTTCTGAATGAAGTTAATCCTTTTTTATATAATTTTGCTTCTGTTGTTTTTATTTTGTTTATTCGATGTAATTTTACTGCTGAAATAGCATTTTAAACTTCAATTTTTTTCTATTGTAATTTATATCATTCATAACTATTTCCAGATTAAATTTCTGGACTAATTGAGATCTTTTAAATTCTTTAATATTCCTTTTAACCTATTTATTTGATACTAAAACTACTTACTAATTTTGGAAGAATTCTCTTAAATTGAATAAAATGATATATACCCAATAAGGGATTAAAGGCTATAATGGATTACTCTGTAGTTTATTTTAAGAAATTGTTATTTTTTTGGCAATAGCTGAAGTATTTTTTTAAATTTTTTCATACCTACTTAAAAGTTTATTAAACGATAAAAAGCAACAAAGTTTTTCCCCAAAAGAAAAGTGTAACAATAATTTTGCTTACATAACCTAATTTTGTATTCTTAACTCGTATAGAATTATTTTTAAGGTACTTTGTTTAATACGAGGGTTGAAAACAGGAGAGGACAAAAGTTAAACCCCCATTTGAGTACGTGCATTTAATTATTCAATAACATTGCCTACACAGGTTAAATTACTTAATCGATTGTTTAAATCGGTTTGTCTTACGTTTAAAAAATCTGAAATTTCATATCATCCCGAGCAAAGTATATTATTAAATCGTAATACGTCAGTTTAGGTGACAATGAATATTTTTCTCGCATATCATGTTATTTACATGATGTTGGGGAATGAATTACAAAATGAGGAGAAACGACATGCTTAGAAAATATCACTACTTTTTCTAATCGTTACCTATTGTATTCCTATAATCGTTACAAACACCATTCAGAGGTCGCTATTTTTATATTAATATTACACAACTGTATTACTTTGTATATAAAAACGTTTATCCCTAACAGTGCCGAAATCGTAGTTACATTTCTTCAGTAATACTTACGTAAATGTTATTCGATTAGTAGCTTTATTTATAAAATTAAGTGTCTCTCGATGTTTACAATTTGTAAACAATTTATAGTTAATTTTACATTGTATTTAGATGAATTTTTTTTATCATTTTTAAGATTTTTTTTTCTGTTTATTCTTAATTAAGAACTTTGTAACTTGACCAATTTCAAATTAAAATTTCGTAGTCGAAAAGTTCGATATTAGAATTAATGAATGACCAGATTTTTTATAGATTTACAAAAATACAGCTGGAGAAACATTCCGCCTTCCTCAAAATAGTTTTTTTTTTTTTGGTAATCTTTTGTCTAACAGAAAGTTTATACAAGAAAAAATTGAAGTTCATAATATTTTAATAATATTTTTTATAAATTATATGTATATTTTTATTTATGTAATTATATCGCACAGCTATACAGTATATTACGTAAGAAAAAGTATGCTATTCGGTTGAAGTTTTGTTTGTCGGGGTTTTTTGCAGATGTTTATGTTTTTTGACGTTCTCAAACGAACGAAAAAATATTCAATTATAGCATTAAAACCTTCGGTAGAATGTTCTATGTATCTTGGTTTATTTTTTGCTTGATAAGTCCGGCCTGAGTGGTTTGATTTGTGTAAAAGTTGGCACTATATACGTAAATAAGACATTCATTAATGTTATTTATTTTCGGTCTGGAGGGCAGGAAGATATGGACCTCATTATTCCCTCCTAGGTAACTAAGTTATGTCTCTTACCGTCAGAAATGATTGGTCTTTTCAAACTCCCGAAAACGGATGGGGACTAAAAGCTTTTTTTTTTTATTTTGGTTTCTGGGTTGAAAGTTACATCCTTCTATTAATTACATGATTCAATTACATTAGCGTGTCATGTATTTGAGCAATTTCATTCAGTGTTGAGGGATAATAAACATTTTTATCATTAATTATCATTTTGTTTGATATTTTAAAACTGGATCAACTAATGTTTTAGGAAATTTGTATTTTGACTTCTGAATACAGGTCATTGATGCCATTCAGTTTTAGTTACAATTTGTTAACGGACAAGTTAGGTCAAAAATATCTAATTATTATAATTATACTTCTTCATTATAGAATAAAGTGAGAACAGACATTTTTTTACAATTTATTTTGGTTATCCATTTAATTTTAGTTAAAATTAGGTAAGATAGGGAGATACAGTCGCTATGGGGGCTTTCATCAAAATTTTGTTTGAGTAGAATATTTTGTAATATAATTTTTTTACATGAATACTTAATGTTATGTTTAATTATCCTCCTAAGTAGTAATCTGTTGAAGACGAAATCCTTGGTAGCCAAAAACTACCCTTTTCCACAAACGACTGTTTGGCGCCTATTACACAAACGATTGTACTTGAAGCCATTCAAACTAACCGTGGTTCAACTCATTACAGATGGCGACAAAGTTGCTCGGCTACAGTTTTGCGTGGAAATGATGGAATTGCAGACAACGAAACATTTTTAGACGATGTAATTTTTAGCGATGAATCAACACCTTTCACAACAGCGGCAGGAGGGTTAAAATTGCATGAAATTAATTTGATATAATAAAATTTAATTTTTAATTTTTCTTTATGATAACAGATAGCATTTCATTCTAATGATCCAGTTCTCTTTGTTATAGCATACTCTATTTATAGCGGTCACTTTAAATTCATTTTTTAACTAAGACTTAATTTTATTATATTTATAAAGGAATTATATAAATATTCGTATGAAGTTATAAATAGATTTTGAAAAATTAAAATCGAAAATTTAATGATTGCTTATCAAGGAAAATTATATTTGTTGACTGATAAGAACACTGCCGGTAAACAATTGGTTTATCAATACCTAATTCCATAATATATAAATAGCTTTTTATGAAATAAATTTAAATTAACAGGTAACATCAATATTCACAGAAAGTTTGGATAAAGAATATAATTGAAAATAATTTGGATAGTAAAATATGCGCAAAGACACACACACACACACACACACACATATATATATATATATATATATATATATATATATATATATAAAACAACGTAGTATACTAATCGATTTTATAAACATATATGAAAATAATTTTTTTTAAAAGTTACGTAAAAAAACCACAAGAGTTCTGAGTTCTGTCGCCAATTAGCTAACCTACTCTTCGCACTTCTAGACATTGTACACTACTTTGTGTGGTAGTTATTAAGAATGTATCATCTCAGCCTTGACACACTTTTCTTTATGAACGATAAGCCCCCAGTTAAGTCCTTGAGCTTCTTTCACCATTATTATAGTATAATATCAACAACAGAAACAAAAAAAAAAAAAAAATACTAACGAGCCTCATCTATATTATATATATAAGTATGATTATTGAAAATACTGTACGTAACACAGTAATACGTAGAAGTTGTATTTCATAACCAACGTAATAACTCTGAACGGTAAATTAAAATAAAACTTAAGAGGTCATAATTTGATATAAGGCCTTGACTGTTTGATCTGAATTAGATTTTTGTAGTTTCCATTATTAGATAAATAGAATGTAGGAGTACATCTATAAGGTTACGTTACAATGACCTGTTATTTACGTTTGTTCTGTCAAATTGAATCTTCTCTTGTAATATATATATATATATATATATATATATACACATGAAAAATATTTACCTGTTCGCTAATCCTATTTAAAAAAACAGTTTTAAATATTAATATATTATATGTTAAAGGTTAAACCAGTTTAAAAAGTTAAGATGGTATCAATAATTAAATATACCATAATTTCTGTAAATTTTATTAGAATTCTGGTTGAATGATATTTATTTTATCTTAGTACATATTGAGTCCACGTGTCCAGCGATGGGCGAAGTTATTATTTTAGGAACTCTGTTTTTATTCTTGGATTGTTTTTTAATTTGTTAAGGAACAGTAATTTTTGTTATCATGAAGCTGCTTTTTTGTTGGGGTAATGGAGCATCGGGAAATAATTTTACATCGTCGTCATTAACAGGAAAAAAAAGAATTCTGTTATCTATTATAAGAGAAGCGGGGGAGGAGTTAGGAGTGATTGTCGTCCTCCCTTATCCGAACCACCCACTTTTTTGTGCATATTTTTGGCAGAAGATTGTACTAGCATTACGGAAAATAGTTTAAAAATTCTTAGGTTGTTAATTTACATTTTTTTTTTTAATTAATAAAAATGTGCAAGTAAATAAATGTTAAAAATTTTATTATCAAACAGAATTTGCAAAAATTAAAACGATGAATTACAATTTAATGAAAGCTGAAATGAGATTATTTGAAACGTTGAATACTTAAATATGAACACAAATATTTATACTATACGCAAAAAAAGTTGCAATATCTTCTAGAATTACGAAAAAAAATTTCAATTGTCCATTTTCACTTCTTTTTTTTTTGCCTTAAGAACTTGTGCAGAAATTCTCTTGCTGTGCCTGATTTACGGCACATTTTCTTTTTGTCTGTCCTCAAAGAAATTTTATTTTTGGAGTATGCGTCCCCGTAAGTGAATCAATGAAATTGTACGAATGATTCACAGTACTAAGCACATAATTCATATTATAATAAATTATATAATTCATATTACATATTAATATTATAATATAATTCATTGTTTGCCACCCACTGATCAGAAATTATTATTTACCTTGGTACACTTTGCTATACTATAGTTGGAAATAACATATCTGCAGCACGATTGTTTTTGGTGAACGATTATTCACCTGCTTCTAAAAATTTTTGCTTTCATCTGCTTTTAAAAATGTTTAAATAAATATAAAAATAATCCAGTAATGGTTGCCTGCCTGGAGTACGGTAGTGTAATGAGACAAGTAGTGCTTGATGAAGTCTAACATAATAATTATAATTGCACTAATCCCTTCATGGGACTATCTTAAACTTAGACAGGAATAAACACGAACTTGAGTTATAAATTTCATTTAATATAGTCTTTTATACGTGCAACAGACTGGAGGGAGGATAACGAAGGATGACCGAATTGGCTATATTCTATTTACCCTTCAGAAATTTTTTAACTATTTTCATGTGTTTATATATATATATATATATATATATATATATCATCGTTTGAGGAGTCCATACTTTCAGCGCCACCTGGAACCAGACGTGAAAGATAGGAAGTTGATCTAATTACATAAATACTTTAGATATACGTAGTTGAATCTATCCGCTATCAGAGTAAACTGGGAATGGGTGTAAAGAACTCGCTTGTTACTAAAACATTCAATTTATTGTAAAATGTGCCTTCTACCAGAGATGGGAAGAAAGTTAAGGTCGGACTGGTTATTTTTCGACTGCTGGTCCAGGAGACAACGGGGTGGCAAATGTACTTATATTACTGTACTTATATATTTTAAATTTCGCTTGGTTTCAACTGGTTGGCAAAATCGCTGTGTCTGAAAAGATTTTATACCGATCAACACGATATTGGTGCTCAATAATGTAGGCTAACACTAAATTCTTATCACTAAGTAATGGGCAAAATAATAATGTGTTATCACTAAAAAATTTCGTGGAATACAAATTCCACGATTTATCTATGGATTGTGGGTGGAATTCGAACCCGCTGTTTCGAAAATTATTATTTCAATGTTTGTCGATATCATAAAAAATAGTCTGATCGGTTGTAAGATAACCGGTTATCTTACAAGAAAAATTCTGCAGTATTGTAAATAGCTTGAATCCAGATGTTATTGTTTATATAGACAGCTCTAAACACGGTAACTCTGTTGATTATGCTTTGGTGGTTGACACCATGTGACATGTTTGACCTTCTCAGCATCGCCAGTGTTTTCGTCGCGGAGCTATTTCCAATTAATAAAGTCTTAAATGTGCTTAACCCAACATTCCGACACTTGCGTGTCTGCTCAGATTCCATGAATCCCTTGCAGGCTATTATTGATATGTACTCCAGACAACCTGTTGTCATTGAGATCCCGTCTGTTGTTTCTTAAACGACTCAACCTAACACAAGTGTGAAGTTTCTTTTGGTCCCCCAGCCGCTTGGAATTTCCGCTAATGAGCGCGCTGATTGTGCGGCAAAAGACGCTTGTTTGCAGCCTCCTTTCACTAACCGCATTGTTTCTGAAAATCTTGTCAGCTTTTTGAAGAGAGTTGTTCGTGATGACTGGCAGAATGAAATTCATGCTAAAATCAGTAATAAATTTCAAGAAGTTAAGGTCAATGTGTCATCATGGTGCTCTTCATCCAGGAGTAACCGATGAGAAAAAGTTATTATTTGCTGTTTGCAAATAAGGCACATCAGACTCGCTTATGGAAATCTTATCACTAGGACCGATGCACTCGTTTGTGTTCACTGCAATTGCCAACTAACTGTATATCACGTACTTGTTGACTATGCTTGTTATGCGGCATTGCGTGGAAAATTTAATATTGGGTCTAACAGAAATATTTTAGGAAAAAATACGGCTGTGTTATCAAAATCTTAACTATTTCTTAAGGTCGTGCATCTGTATTCAAATATTTGATTATTATTATATGTCTTTCATCCAGTTTTGTTGTTTTAAATTAGATTTTCAACATTTTTTTTTATTGCGATTTTATTTTACTTTTAACATACGGAATAGGCATATTACACCAGTCTAAGTTAATTTTAATAATCTTTACGTTAATTTTTAATCGCTTACAATATTAATATTATATCCGAGCGTTGTAAAAAAACTCAAGAAACAGAAAAAAAAACCGGTGTTTGGAGTGATTCTTAAAATTTTTATCCGATTGTAGTTATTTGTTCCTTTCTCACCAACAATAAATTTTTTTCATTTTTTATCGTCTCTTTCCCAATTTTGGCTAAAAAGTAGAGGTGATTATGCGTCTAACGGGAACATTATTTTTCTTATTCATCAGTAATGCCAGTAATGGGTGAAATACCCATCGGGTAATGAAGAAAATTTCTCCTTAAATATAAATATATAAAATACCATAACTTGTCAAGAAGAATGACTTGTTCAGAATAAAATTCACAGACAAAGCTATTTTAGTTATTTGGTAAAAATTCAAGTAAGACAGGAAAATCGGTTTAGTAAGAATATTTCTGAAAACTGGAAAAAATTTAATGAACGTCCACGAAATCGTATTGGATACAAATAAAGAGCGTTAAAATAGAACTGCATTCTGATCATAAGATCATAAGAATTATTTACTTTCACTACATTAACTGTGAAAAGTCGATGGTCAGGATATAGATATATATTATGTTTATAAATTCAAGATGTATAACATAGATCTATGTAATACATAGTAAAGGCTTGTGTAATGCTGACAGTTTTTCTGTCCATTTTTAAAGTTTTTACATCAGGAAAACTAATGCAGATTTTATGTAAACAGTTTTAACTTCCTCAATAATAATTTATTATTTTTTTCCCTGTAATGGTTAATTATTTAACAAAATATAGTTTTTAAAATAATAGTTATATTAAAATTTTTATAACGAATTATTTTTCATAAAAAAAAATGATAGAAGCCATTTTTAGAATTTTTTTTTTTCATAAAGCGAATCAGAATGAATTATTTATGTAATACCGATTTTGATATCATTATGCCAATTTGAAAAAGAAATCCACATTTCGAAAATAGAAAATATGATTTCCGTGCAAGTAAAATCAAAATATTTATTTGTTTGTCCAACAAAATAAAAATGCACTGAGTTAATATATATTGAATAATACATAAATAAACAAATAATATATATTTTTACATAAAAATCTATATAATCAGTTCAAAATACTCACTATTTAACATTTTTGAAATCACCTCAAAGGGAAAACTCAGATCTGATATTACCATCAGTTTACTCATAAAAATAACTGCTTTCACAACTTGAAAATGTAGTCGGTGCAATGTTGACTTAGGATTACTAATCACCACTTATAAGGATATATTTGGATTCACTTATTTGTTTCTTATTGTGAAAAAGATGTAGTTACGTTACTTTAGATAAAAATTTTAAAAAAATTATTCATCGTTGAGCTCGAAAAAAAATGTTAACTTCAACAAATTTAAATTTTCATTCTTTTGGTGAAGAATAAATTACACTTATTTTTTTAATTTTTCTTAAATTATGGCAACTTTTTTTAGAGGTTAGGAGAGAAATAATTTTTTTTTTTTTTTTACTTTGAGTTTGGGTAAACGATAATTATTTCTGACCTTAAATGTTTATGTTACAAAAGATTTGATTTTTTCACGATAAACTTATCACGTGATAAACTTATAAAGATAAGTTTTTGAGTGGTTTTCTACTAAAAAAATGATATTCATTTTTTTTTTTTTATCTAAAGAATCTAAAAGAATTGATATTAAATGTCTAGATAAAAAATTAAGTTAAAAAAATTGTTTAATTTTGATAAACGGATGAGATGTGGGAGATAAATTACGAGTTCAGGAGTCTGTAATTGTGATCATGACATCAGGATATCGTAGAAAACAAATTTTTAAATGATTTTGTTGGCAATTCATGGGAAAATTTTTATGTTTTTTCATTGAAAATAGTCAGAGATTTACTGTAACACATACGACCAGATGCTGTGGTAAAATCGTTATGGAACTGTGTAGAGACTTATCTCCAGAGGGATACCGAACCCCCTCCAGAGGGCCCCTTCATATACTGCTCCACCTTCGGAGTAGTTGCGGTATGAAGCGGACGACCAAGATATACCCAAGTGTGTTGCATACTTACTATCGGTACTAGTATTACTCATATTACAAACATTAGTCAAACTTTTGGTTAACAGTATATATTTACAGCAGTTAAATTTAGTCGTTTAGTTTGGCTGGTAACATCTACCACTAAACTGATAGTCTAGTAAAATATTAACAATACAAACACAATATTCTAATTACCACAGTATATCATTCCAACTAGTTAATGCCTAGATTTGACAAGAACTACCTCGGTTACTTTTTTCCCTTGCTAGATTTTGTTATTCATTTTTAAAAATGCATCCTAGTAATAAAAATATTTTATTGACAAAAAATTCGATACTGAAGAGTTAAAAAAGGTTAACTTGTTGAAAAGTGTTTTATAATTTATTTAATTTTTATAGATATAAATTTCGTCTTTTAAAAATATCTTAACAGTTTCATGTATATAATAAAAAGGTAAAATTAATCTAATTTTTTATCCTTTTTACAACTTTGTTTAATTTTTTTAACTACAGATTTCGTGGTTATAACCTCCATTATTGATTTTTTTTTAAAAATTCATTAAATTAAGTAAACATTTCCTGCTGCACTGATATTATGCACATTCATTCCTCTATCATCAGTTTGTTTCCAGACGATTCGCGTCATTTTATTGCAAGTTGACTCATTTTTTTCTGTAGTCTAACTTGATGTGAGGGTGATAACCTCGAAACTTATATGTAAAAAAAATCCAACAAAGATATAAATCAGATTATAAAGATTTTTAATGATTATCACAAAAAAAAAAAAAATAATAATAATAATAAGAATAAATAAATTTTAACAAAATTACTATATAGATTCGATTCTATTTATTATTATTTTTAATAAAAGGGAAGGTTCAGCAATGATCGATTCTGACCTTTTAAAAGAAAACCAAAAGTAATTAAAGATCCTTCAAGAAAATCCTTATGTTCTATAAAGAACGATACTTTTAAGTATAAACTCATCCGCCATAAATGATAAACGAAATATTTAATAAAATATTGGATGAGAAGGAGATAGTTTCATAGGGAACATTTAAGGATAAATGATAATAGAATTCTATAGAAAACACTTCTCTTTTATCTGTAAAGAAAATGTAATAGTGGATATTGTAATTAAGAAAGACTTAATTAAAGGAATAAATTTCAGATTTAAAGGAAGAAAGATAGAAATTTTATACTGACAAAATCGGAAATTAATCAAGGAAGATTATAATAAATCACAGGAAAGCTGGGTTTTCTACAAAAAGGAAGTTCCAAAATAAAAAAGAGTAAATGTATAATATGGCTGTTGTTCTTTTTCTTTAAACAGAAAGGTAAACACGAAGAAATTCTAACATACACTGTTGAAGTAATTTTAAAATTAAAATCAAAATTTTGAGATTAATTTTAGTAACACAGTAGTTATATACGAAGTAATACTAAAAATAAAGTTGATGAATTTTTAATAAAATAAATATAATTCTCAGTAGAATATTGCTAGTTAATTTCTACTTTCTTGTACGAAGTAAAAGAAGTATTGTGATCGCGAAAAATTTCCACTTTCAAATTTCAACGGAAATATCAATTTTTACCATTCCTGAATCCAGTTTGATTAGTTTTGGCGTGATATCTGTATGTACGTACATACAGACACGCGCTAATATACGCTAATTACTACATACGCTAACCTAAAATTAGCCTTAGGATTTTGAAATTTTGGATTTACGACTGTTGTAACATTCTAGTTGTGCACCTTCCTTTTTGACTGCAGTCAACTGAACCAAAAGTATCCGAAAAAGCCCAAAATCAAAAAATTTTTTTTTTTACTTTTTCTTAGATGTAGTAATAAGCCCTCATTAAGAGCTTTTCAACCATATAAGTGGTACTTATTTTCATTGGTTCCAGAGTTATAGCTAAATAAAATCTTAATTAATGAAATATTTGGATCTACAAGGGTAAGACATATCGGTTCGAATCTGACTCATCTCCTTTTTTTTTTAATTTAAAGATTTATTTTTTGTTATCTCTGATTGTAAAAAAGAATTACAATAAATAATAATTCAACAATAAGGATTAAAAATAAAAATTTTTTTAAAAATATCAGAAGTTATTAATGAAATAAACAAATTTTATATACTTTTCATTAAAATAAGAAAAATGTGTATACGTAATTTAATAGGCGGACAAGGAAGTTTTGTGATGTCCACATCAGATTTTAAGTAAGTTATATAATGTTTTATTTCACCTGTTTTATATTTGAGTTAGCTTTTAAAATTGAAAAACTTACTCTGTGTTTATTTATTTATTGTAAAATTAAATCAACGTTAGGCTCTAAATTAAATTGTAAAATATTCGAGGTCGTTATTGTGACGGGTTAGATGAGAGGGAGTAAGATAGCTGATGCTATTTAATGGTTTAGAATACAATTTTTAATTTATTTTGAAGTTAATCGATATGCATTTCTTATGACGCATTTGGAAACTTCTCGTATAATATTTTGATTCAGTTTTAATTTATTTTGTTATATTATTAATTTAGAATGTAATATTTCGAGCGCTTTTTCTTTATTTACACCCCTTTCTTTACCACCTTACCAATGTAAATTTTTATAATTCTAATAATTGACGTTTCCTTATCGAGTCAAAATAGCAGGTTTATTTATTGTTTGCAATAGAAAGAGATGTATCAGATATTCCCTTTTAGCCTTTCTTATGGCTGTGACTAATAAAAAGTTTCCGATTTAAAAGCGGCATTTATAGATGTTGCTTTCTCTTAGAAGCAGAAAGAATTTGTGGACATGTAGTACAAGTAAAAATAAAGAAAAATGTTCATACAAAAATGGGCCTAGAAACGCTTCCTTATTTACTTACAGCTTGCGAAAAATTTCCTCCTGATTTTTTCTCCTTGGTTAAAATAAAGATATACTGAAATTCTTAGAATTTAATTGATTTTATTTCTAGATTTTTTTTAGTATTGAAATCATTCTTGTTTTGTTTTTGTTTTTTTATCAGATAGTTATTTTGTTAAGTTTTGGTATGTTTTGTTTTTAATAAACGTTATATTTTTTAAACTCTTTTTCACGTTGAGTTGACAAATCACTTGGATAGATTTTCTCAGAATTAAATTTTCTACAAATTTTGTTTGATTGTTGGCAAATTAAACAAAGTTATTGTACATCAAACCTACGAAACATTTTTTAAAAAATATAATGTTTTTCTTTTTTTGTTTTACGATAATTCTCTCAAAAATCATATGGACCATAAATTTTTACTTCTTAATTAAGGTTCAAACAGTTTCAGTACGGCTTCATTTTACCCTTTTAACTGAAATCGGGGAAAAAGTTTTTGCAAAGGTATAATTGAAAAGGGAAGTTCCCTGGCCCATTTTTATATGAACTTTTTTCTTTAGAGATGACTTTAATTTATCATATAATGGTGATTAGGTAATTTATTAGTTATTGGTGTATATTTTAGGAAGCAAGCTTGAAAATTTATGAAAATTCTTATCATTGCTTATTTCATATAGATATAAATTTCAAGTTTGGTAGATAATAATCATAACGAGTTGCATACTGTATGAAAAATTCATATCCTCACTTCAAGATGTAGAAGCTGATTGTTACAAGGAAGAATACTTTGGTCTTTTTATTTCTTATTTTTTATTAATGACCTGCCTCAAAATCGTTAACTCTTCATTGTTACTCTCTTCATGGACAACATAATTACATCTCTGTTTCGAAAGGTAATTATTTAAAAGATGTTGAAAATTCTACTACAGCATTTAAAAAACTATTCACCGGCTGTATTTAAACTATCAAACTCTAAATTTGGGTAAAACCATAGAATTGCTTTTCTCGCATAAAAATAAAATTGTTGATCACGTTGACGCTCGTAAAACGAAACTTCTGAGTTTATTATTATATAAGTTCTCATAGGATAATCAAATTGATTTCATTTGCAAAAAGTCAAATAGTACTGTTTTGCTTTGAAACTTCTTAATAGAAAGCTTAAGTCTGTCATCAATATTAAATATTTTTTATGCTTGAAATTGTAATATCGTCACACCTGTTGGAATTATTCAGTAAATCAGAACGAGTTTTCAAGATACAAAGATGGGAGGTCATCAGATCATTACTTGATCTCCAAAAGTTTGAATCATGTAGACCGAAATTTAAAAAATTTAAAATGTTAACTTATACATTTTTATATATTAATGATAAATATACAATCTTTCCTAAAAGAGGAGTCGATTATTCCTTTGAAAATCACAATATTCACTTCTGTTAAACCAAGATAATAAAACTTTTCGTATAATATTTCGGCTTTCGAGAAAGGGATTTCTTTTACTTTCATCATCATTTTTAATAATTTACTGTGTAATTTAAAGAAATCATCCCGTAAATTTATTCAAATACTTACAATTAAAAGATTTTCTTTTACATAATAAATTTTTAAATAATACTTATTTAAATATCTAAAAAAAATTTTGTTACCCCGTTCAACTTAAACATTCATATGTGCTTAAATAGTTTTCATCAAAACTTTATGAATTGTGAATTATTTTTTCATTATTGTTTTAATTGATTAATCATATCCATATTTTATTTTATAATATATTGTATGATATATTTTGTGGCACTTCCTAGATCAAGGTTTTTTTTGCTGTTTCCGTTGATCCATTCAGGTAAATGTTGGATCTGTGGAGTTACATATAATTTTTGAATTGATATATACGAGGGCCGTTTTTTTTTCGACCTCCGATAGGCTATAAATAAAAGACAAGTTCATATAAAACAATAATTT
>JAAAKQ030053984.1:0-16141 GCA_010016005.3 Zanna intricata | reverse complement strand
AAAGAAAGAAAGAAAAATAGCCCGGCCTATAAGTTGTTTCCCTATTTTTTGATGAAATAATAAAGTATTATACCTTTATACAATCCTGACCTTTGCTCTATGATACCGATAGAGCAAGAAGTTTCTCCTCGGGTTGCGCTAATACTTAATTGGAGGTCCGACCCGAGGGGAAAAAAAAAAAAAAAAAAAAAAAAAAAGGTTAAATACCGCCTGAACTTCAGTGAGCTAATATGGGTAATGCTCAGCATTTATATTTAATTGTAGGAAGTTAACATTAAATAATTTCTCTCGTTAAAATTCCCATAGAAAAAATTTATGTTTGTTATTTTTTACAATGAATATAATATTTTATGGAATGCCTTGTATAGAATATCATCCGGTTAATTGATTAATGATTAACGAACAATCCAACTAATTGAAAGTTAAACATTTGACTAGAGTCGATAAGATACGTAAAAAAGATGAAATATGGCTTAACTGGAAATGGAGAAAATTTTAATAATTTGAATTTATTTACTTGGAAATAATATATTGTGTTTGATGAATTTAAATTAAGGACACCAATTCAGGAATTTTAGCTTAAAAAAATTGTGTTAAGTAATAATTAATGTTATGAGGTACGTAGGCAATGTTGAAGAAGAGATTACTGTAGTTGCCAAGTCTATACAATATTTATTTCAAGGTCAAGCGTTCTGTAATATCTACATTACTGTAACTATGTGACATCTAAAGAGTTTATCGTAACAAATAAATATAAATATTTTTTTTTTTTTTTTAAATAATAGAGTAAGTTATTATTACCATGGCTAAACTTATTCATTTTATTTTCATTCATAAATTTTACATAACAAAGAGTAAAATAAATAGAAATTGTTTTAATATCAAGATTATACGCTTTATAACGTAGTTTGTGCGCGACTTTGAGTATGTACACAGCGAGAGTCTGTAACAAGCAGGTGTAATATAAAACAAAATGAGGGCACATAGAGTAATAAGTAGGAAGGTCCAGAATGTAAAATGTCAAGTTAAATAAGATATGCGGGTAACGGAAGCTTATCAACGCAGCTTAACGTAGAACCAGGTGGTTTTATTCACAGATCGTAAAAAATATATAATCCATACCTACAGCTTTACTTGTGTGCTGTTATAATACTGAGATGAAATCAGACATGTAAAAAATTTGACTGATCACATAAAATGATTAAATTTAATTAATTTACTGAACGTAATTTTTTACAATATAGTACTCTTGGATAATAAAGTAATAACTGAGGTACTCACGAGTTTATATGGGACTTTTTTTAAAGTTATTTTGTAACCCCCTTTATAATCCCCATTTGGGTATTACAAATAAGTAAAACTATTCAATACAATGTTTTGTAAAAAAATTCTAAAACTTTATATAATGAAAACTGTATCAAATTTCAATCTATTTGAGAAATGAGAAAATTATTGAAAGGTATTGAAGAGTATTTTGATTAATTTTTTTTTAAATTTTGTCATGTAATTAAGTATAACGGCTGAATAAAAAAAAAAAAAAAAACAAATAAATTTTCCTGACTTTATTATCACAAAAGGTAACCAAAATAAATATTTTTTTAAAGAAAAGCAATTACGAAAATATTTTTACATTCTCAATTAGAACGTTTCAAACCATTTGTACACAAACTATCTGCTAGTACACAGACCAGTCGACACATCTGTATTAGCTGAAGACTGACAGAAATCTATAGTATAAATATGATCACAGACAAATGGAAAGAACAGCTTACTCATCGATATATTCTTGCACAAATTATTAAAAAATAAACACAAAGATTAATTTTTCTGCCGGATGTAAAGAGACTGATTAATAGATAAAAATGAATAGATATAGATAAATGTTGAGCATGAGAGATTAATTAATGGAGGGAAATTTATTAAATCTCAAAGAATTAGATGGTTGAGGCACATATGTAGAATTGATAAAACAAATATTAAAAAAGAGGTTTAATAAAAAAAAAGTGGCAGGCCGAGAAGGAGTTGGAATATGGGATGGATGGTAATTTGATGTCAATAGGGTACGGAGAATGTAGAAGATTTTTGATGGTAAAGGAATCTGGAGTAGTATTTTTGAGGATGCCAAAATTTATAGTATGTAACATTAAAAAAAAGAGATGAACAAAAAAATTCTATATTAACATTTATTATTTATATAACTTTATATAAAAAATATTTCACAAATTAAAAAAAATATACTCATACAGAGAGTATCACAAGTTCTCCCGAGATTTTCATAATATATTCTGATACTGAAAATAATGGAAAAAAACTATATAAATAAAAGTCCTAAAAATGCTAAAATGCTTCGTTTACGAGTTACGGATAGCGAAAGATTTCGTTTGGATTTCAGCTACCCCGGTAAAATGAGGTTATACAGAAATTTTTAGGATGTTAATTAAGAGGTAGAATTGGGGATTTCTTATGATTTTTTATTTTTGATCTGAAAAATCGAATATAATAGATCTCAGAACTGAATTTACCGTAGTTTATGAGAAATCTGGGGTGAAAACCAATAAATTCGACTTAAAAATTTGCAAGCAATTACAATCTCCAAATTTTTATTTTTTTCTTTAAACCTCCGGAACCACAGTTAAGTATTACATCAAAAGGATGAAGATGAATGATGTAATGATGTGTAGCGTGTATGAAAATGCCATGCCTGGCCGGAATTCGAACCCGGGACCTCCAGATACAATCTCCTATTTGAAACATATAAACTGATCTATTCCAATTACAATTTTCTGCACTGGTCAAACGGGGCGCAACGTCAACTAGTATACAATGTTTCCTTAACAACCCTTCATAACTACGTTGATACGATATTTTCAAGCCACTTCATAGTCATAAATCACAACGTGTTTTAATCAGTAAATCAAAATAATACCAACAATGATTGAAATGTGTGCATTATTCTCGGATTCAGTTGTTACACAAACAAATTGTAATACTTCCCTGCCATTAATATAGTGGAAAAATAGGACTACGGGGAAAAACTGAAGATTTATTTTAAATTTTATTTTAAGATTTATAGTAAAAATTACCATTATATGTTTAAATAAAACAATAAAAGGTTAAACATTTTTTAAAAATCGATATTTTGAACTGCTCCACACACCTCCAAATTCATCTTCCAAGATTATTTTTTGATTTTTCTACTTTTATTATGTTAATTGGAAGAAACTAAAAAAGATGCACAAACCCCTGAAAGATGTAAAAACCAATAAAATATGCCAAAGATTTCCTTTTTGTGGGCAGGGGCTGAATTGTGATACATTTTTGTCACGATATTTCTACTAAAAGTGTAAATAAACAAAAAAAAAAAAAGAAAAAAGATTTAAAAGATTCAAAAAGTCAATGTTTTTAAACTTTGATCAGTTTTCAATATTTCAGCCGCAATATTTCTACCAATTTTTTTTTCTAAATACCTAGGAAGACAATAAAACAAATTTGTTTAAAAAATAGACAGAAAATAAATACATAACTTTTTTCGATTTTTGGAAAAGGGGGAACTTTGGGGAAAACATTTTGCCCAAAAATGGTAAGATAAGCATGCAAGCATGTACTGAGCTTAATTTAATGTGGGGTTATGTATGTATGTATGTATGTATGTATGTATGTATGTATGTATGTATGTATATGTATGTATGTATGGTATGGTGTGGTATGGTATGTATGTATGGTATGGTATGGTATGGTATGGTATGTATGGTATGTATGTATGGTATGTATGTATGGTATGTATGTATGGTATGTATGGTATGGTATGTATGGTATGTATGGTGGTATGGTATGTATGGTGGTATGGTATGTATGGTATGTATGTAGGGGTCCTGGTACATGAAATGTCAAGAAATGAAAAAAAAAACCCATACCCCATCTTTTGATTGAATACCACATAGCTACACACATGTGATAACATAGCTCTACAGTTGTGACAGGAAAGTAAAAAATTGAGAATATAGAGAAAAAAAACAATAAGGTGATTTTGAAGAGGTTATAGAAGGAAAGTTTTAAGAGTTAGTTTGAGGGATAAATTTAAAGTTATTTTATTACTGTTTGGAGGAATATTAATATATTTGTTATAAAAAAAATATATAGTTAATAAGCAATTTTTTTACATATTACACATAAGATTAGTTACATTTATAACAGAAGATAATGTGCTGGATAAAAACGAAAGAGGAATATATTTATAAGAATATTGGAAAGAAATAACTGACAATGTAGAAAACAATATATATCATGAGCCCAAAAGATTAAATGTGGTACAGAAAGAAATAAAAATTTTTTTTAAATAGAATGAATGGGAGTAAAATAGATTTTTTTTATTGTATTTATACAGTTTGAATTTGATATAAATGGGATATTGAAAATTACTTGTAGACTGAAATAAATAAAATATAAAAATTTAAAAAAAATATGTATCAAGAATGACAATTAGATGTTTATAATGAATTATAGATACTATCAACGTATATAACATAACAACCATTCCTTTTATTTAGAAAGATTTCCATGTTTTGTAAGAAGTGTTAAATTTTTATTTAAAAATTCATTTTATTTATATATTATGAAAATTGTAGGAATATTTAAATTTAGATATATGAGATGTTTACAGAATACATGATTAAAAAAAGAAGACATAGAAAACATTGAAACCGCTTTTTTCCCGTAAGACGCTTTTTTTTCTCAAAAAAAAAATGAACAAAAAAAAAAAAACTTAAGAAATTGCGGTCTGTAAAAGTCAAAGAACTGGGATTATTCAAGACATGTATCCATATCACGGCGGGCAGACCAACTAATACTTAAAAGTGAACAACTAAGCGGTGTGGTAGAGAAAACAGATTCTTTTTCCAGTGTAGTGATTTATAACTGGAAGAATTCCAGCCATTCCAGAGCTCGTGATTCGTCCTCACGAATTTCAAAGCACTCGAATGATCAATCACATTGCAACAAGAAGGTCGGTGGCCTACCCCTGTGTATATTTTTAAGTGGCATCACGTTAAATAGATCGAAACCGGATTTTATGTACAATATGAAAAAAAATAATCATTAAGTTCACTTTATATTTATTTAAATAATAACTAGTTTTTAACTCTTTTTTTTTTTTTTTAATTATTTATTTTGTTTTCACTTTATTACTCGCAGTATAATTTTCTATATATGAAATATTAATAATTAGTAAGCTTATTGTGTGTGGTATGATCTAATTTTCAATTATAAATGAAAAGTAAATCACTGTTTATTTCATAAACGTTAATTAATGTATACAGTGTAACCCTATTCATTGGTGGCCAATTATTTATCTTTAAAAAGGTATAAAGGGGTTACGTTTTTCTTTTATAGAAATAATTTATTACAAAATACTATTTTACTGATTGTTTTTATCTATTATCTTTCTGACGGTCAGTTTCATCAGTTTTTGTAAAAGGAGATTTTTTTTAATAAAAAGAGAGAGAGAGAATTTAAAACTACCTAATAACCTCCTTGAAAGATCTTACAACGAAAAGTAATTTGATAATCCTAGTATTATTTAGGAATAACATTTTTACTATACTTTCATTATAGTTCAGAATAACACAGTAAAAAAAAAAAATTGAAAAAAAGATTAACTAGGGGCAATTCTATGTTTGGAATATGGGTGCATATAATACATCCATTTGCGTCTATTTTACTTAAATATTTCTATGACGGGGGTGACCACACCTCTCTTTTGGCAGCATAGCTCTAGAGCTACGATGCCAAAAAGTAATAGATAAATTTTTTATTTCTCCGTTTATCCTCCAGAACCACCATAAAGTATTACTTCAGAGGATCTATGGTGATGACATGTATGAATGTAAATGAAGTGTATAATTTTGAACAGTCTCAGGTCGATCATTACTAAGATGTGTGATTAATTGAAACCCAACCACCAAAGAAAATCAGTATCCACAATCTAGTATTCAAATTTGTATAAAACTGTCTTTACTAAGATTTAAACCTTAGAACTTTCGATTTTGAAATCAGCTGATTTGCGATGACAAATTTACCACTTATTCTATTTCTGTAACGTTTATGTTATTTGTATTATTAGATTCTTCTAAAAATGAAACAACTGGTTTATGATGGGTTTATTAACCCATTCGATGGGTTAATAGATAAAGTTATAGTCTTTTTAATATTTCTCTTAAGATAAATTATCATTTATCTTTACCATCAATACTTACCATCAACCCTGGTAGAGATAAATTATCATTTATCTCTAACATCAACCTTTATAATTAAAACATTCTTTCCCCAATATTTTAATTTGAGTTATTGATAAAAACCTATTGGGTCCATGATAAAATTAGAGAATTTCTTTGGGTAGCTATAGCTTGTTGAAGGAGGTTGTTCTAGTGATTGTATTTTTTGGTGACTATCCTTCCATAGGAGTGCTTATCAGATAAAACCTCTTAATAAAATATATCTTAATCCTTAAATTTTATTTGATAGACATTAGCTTTAATTTGGAAAAAAGATGAAGTCAATGAAATTAATTTTTTTTTCAAACTTCGCATCAACTGTTGATTTTATTAAGAACTTTGTTAGGTTTGACTCATTTAAAATTTTCCTGATCCCAACCAGGTATTGAACGTAGGATATTTTCTATAGCAGTCATGCACGCTTTCACTTACGGTACTGAGATGGCCATTTTTATTTCAAATAGTGAAGGAAATTGACAAAATATTTGCAAATTTTAATCTAGTAAAAACACCTACCTCAGAATATGAAATATAAGAATCGACTCCTCACTTTTATAATAAAATTTGCCGTTGCCATAAATATTATAATGTATTAATTTTTTTATGTTATAAATCTATAATTATTAATTATTACTACAAATTTTTAAGTGGAAATTGATTTAAAATATGTAACGTAATTGAGAATTGAACCCAGAACTAAGTGCTTTTAAGATTGACTTTTAAATAAACATATTATAAGAATAACTAAATTTAAATAAATCTTTCGTTCCAAAAGATTAATATCTATTTGTCAAACAATTTAGTTTTTTCGTGAAATAATTTAAGAAACCACAAATGAATAATTAATAAATCATTCCTTTAAAGGTTTAACTTCTTTTTATTTTTTATTATAATTTATTTTTTAATACAAATTACAGAATACATTCTTATAATTTATAAAACTTTCCTAAGTGATTGACCTAATAAATATTTTTAACAAATTTATTCATTTAAACTAATTCTTTTATTCCTACTATATATTTTTCATATTGATTAAAGTGGGTACATAAACATACACAAACAAACACATATGCTCGCGCACGCGCGCATCGTGCCAGTGTGTAAAGAAACATATAAAAAATATTTCAAATAAAAATTCTCATTAATCATTTCCTTTGGCTGTGTGATATTCTTAGAAAAACTGGACTAGAGCCATTTTTACATTTTATTAACAGTAGTAGAACTCAAATTAGCTTATAACTGCTCCAGTCAGTTATAAAATTAAGAATAGTACTTTAAAATGAAATATATTTTGAACACCAATATACAAAATACTTTTTTAATAAATTAATTTATTCACGTAAAATTAAAGAATTCTGTATACTTGTCCAAAATATTTTTTGAAGTAAAAACTTTTTTTGGCGCGTTGTGTCAGACACATTTGTGACTGTTGCATAGAGAAAAAAATAGCCGACTCGTAATTAAAAATCGTCACGAGACCCATACATACATATAGGAGAGAAAGACATGGAGACAGAATTTATACATATATCCGTATAATATATATAGGTGGGAGAAAAAACATCGATGATCCGTTGGCGATTCCCAATACACTTCTCTCTCTCTCTCTCCCCCTCCCTCAACCCCTCTCACACTCTTTCTGATATTTACGCATATGCGCATAAACGTTTACATCAATATACAGTAAAGAAAGACGTTGATTCCACTTCTCTTTCTTGCTCCCGCTCTTTTTTTCTCTTTCTGTATACCAGTACGGATATACGTATACATTAATACTGTATAGAAAGACTGTTGTAGTTATCCGGAGCTGTTGTATTGTAAAAATGGTTCGATAAGCCAGGGGAGATCCCGATGGGGGGTTCCGTAAAGAACCCGAAGGTAGGGTTGGTGGTAGGTTAACCTACCATCCTACCTGCTGCCACGACACTGTCCACGGCTGATGACATGCCTAAGGGTTGTTCCAGCAGCTGCGTGGGTGTTTACAAAAAAGTTATCTGGAAGTTATAACGTTGCTTTTAGATATGATTTTGTATACCTGTACATATTGAAATGTTTGTTAAGATGTTTATATAAAATTAATTTTAAAATAATTGTTTAAATTCAGTGAAAAATAACAGAAAATTTACAAGATATTTGGTAGATTTCATTCATGAGTATTTATTTCATATTTTAGTTCATAAAACCAATCATAAACCAGTTGTTTCATTTTTAGAAGAATCTAATAATACAAATAACATAAACGTTACAGAAATAGAATAATAATAAAATATAATATTACATTGTAAAAAATATTATAATTCATTATTAAAATGTAATTGTTTGCTAACATTTATTTAATAAGGAAAACCAATTTAATTATTATTATGGAATTATTTAATTAACCATTACACTCTATTATAAATAGATTTCTTAAGTAGTCTATTAAGTCCTTTTAAATCTTTGAAATAAATAATCACAGACATTAGAATCAGCAATAGAATCAAATATAATTATTAATCAATGATGGGTACTCGTTGTTTTAAGTTTTCACTTCCATTGGCCAGTCCCGTAACTGGCTACTTTTTCCTTTCATTATAGATTTGCAGTTATTAAAAAAAATAACTACTTAATCTGTTCCTTTGATGAATTTTTTTTTAAATTTACTATCTTAGAATGCAATTTAATACAAAAATTTTACAAAAATACTTGAAACAAAAAAAAATACATATATTTTTAACTTTTGTACACAAATTCATACAACTCCTCGTAGAAAAGTAAGTTAAGATAATAAAATTTAAACCAACTTTTGAGAAAGAATTTTTGAAAAAAATCTAACTCAACCTTCCTTTTGATTTGTAAAAAAAAAATTTAAAATTTCACACGATGTAATTCATTCAAAATTTTTAAATCACTTTAAAAAACAAAATTAATAATTTTTCCTTATTTCTCAAATTATATTTATAATTGGTTATGTTGGTAGAAACCATAACTAAATTTCATTACAATAAGTGAGTGAAAAGGAATTTTCCTTGAAACATCTTAAATACATTCTAAAAACATGAATAGTTAATCAAAGATAGTATAAGCAATGATGACCAACTAGGCACTAGAATCTATAAAAAGCCCCAGTAATTCGAATAAAACCACTAAGTAAAAAAAAAAAAAACATCACATAAAAACAAACGTTACCAGAAAAATAAACACGAATATAAATATTTAATTGATGAACAACTCAGAAATAAGTTCTTAGGTTTAATAAATGTATCAGACGCTTTAACCGCCTAACATCATCATCATTTTCCAAGAGGTTAACTATTAGATTATTACGTGATCATTAAATTTCATTTTGTATTCGGCTGTCAATCGATTGATTTCCACCCGAACATACGGTAATTCTAAGTACTAAAAGATTTTGGTTAAGTGATCATGGATTCCGGTTACCAAAAGCACCATGGCCCCCGTGTTATTTATCTCGAAAATTTATTCTTGAACCGCTGAACAATCTTGAAAATTGCTGGTACCCCAAATAAATTTTTTTTACGAATTATGCTCCTATTAAAAATACTTTTCTTTCACATTTTATTTCGTGATGCATTTTAAGGAAAATTTTTTCATTCATGATTTTTCTAAAAAATTTAAATCAGGATAGGCTTGATTCCCTCTAAAGTGATTTAAGGGGACTAGTTGATTTTCGAAATTCAAAACGAAATTGAGAAACACAAAATTAAGACAAATTTTAAGTTACTGGAATTTTTTTTTTCCGATGAGTTGCAAAGGAATACCAGTTACGTACTGTGAATCCGAGAGTAAACTATCCCGAGCTAGATATCTTAGTAAGCTAAGCAGGTTCCGCAAAGATGTTAAATTAAGTGCGCATAATAACCTGCCCCCTACCGACTAAATCTCTCTCACCGCTCTTCACCATCGCGAGACCCGGACCCGCAAATAAGCATAACTCAGCCTCGGAGTGGAATGTCCAACCGACGGTTGGGGGTCTTCTCTCTTCCTCTTCTTTTTTCTTTCATTCTTCTTCTTATTGCCTTATTTTTTTTTACCGTAATTAAGTAGGCTAAATTTTAGTGTGTAATATTAAAGTTTTTTTGGTGAAAATATGGTTCCTATTGAAATAAATAAATTATTGAGAACTGATACTTAAAATGCAGTTTGCAGTTCCCACCAAACACCAACACATTACAATTTGGTTTTATTCAGTCCCGATATAGCAGCAGAAGGATAATTTTTTATCTAAAAATTAAGGAAGTTTGAAATTATACCTCCAAATTCTTAATGAATTGCAAGAAAACAGGATATATTTAGGGGAAAATCCCAAATTGTGAGAAGCCACACTAAAATTCCAAGCAATATGGATCTTTCTCTTAATATTCAGTAACATATTTGTAAATTCTGTATTAAAAAGGGAGCTGTAATCATGTATAAAAACATTATAATAGGTGACAAAACTTTGGATGAGGTAAGAATTATGAGAATAGTATTTTAAATCAGATAGGAAAAAAACCTAAGATGAGATAGCAAGGAATAAATGAAAGGAGGAGGATCGACAAGAAAAGAGTAAAAAAAGAAAGTACGATGAAAAAGGAGTAGATGAATAAAAGAAAGAAAGTAAAACCACCTGCAGATGTAATTTTATATATTGTTGAGGGGTAGAAAATGGAAAGCACTGAAACGGAATATTAGGAGCCCGCTAATATACAATAGTACCCCCGTTGTACACAGTTACAAACAGAAGGGCATCATAGTATATACTGTAGACGCGCGCGAGCGCGTTATGTTGCTATGCCGGATGGCTTTATATTTACATCCTTGACACAACATTTTATAATTTCATATGGCGCGCAGTCTTTACGCTTTGCGGGCTTTTCACGTTCCCCTCCGGAAAAACCCATTTTCTCCGTCGCTATTAAAAATGAAGCTTGAATCTCCATCCTTTACCGTCGAAGCATTTATAATGGAAGTTACATTTTAAATATGAGACATGTCTTTACTTGCAAGTCCACAAAAACCGTACGAATGAATTTACTCTCGGATTTGCTAATAGTACAACACAACCCGCAACAATAAAAACAACTTAATTATTCTTAATAATTCATCTTCATTCATCGACGATAAGATAATCCCATTTAAATTAATATGAGTACACAGTTCCTTTTATGTATAATAATACATTTTAAAATGAAAATTAAAGAAATAATTTAATTCTATATTCGTTATTTGTTTGTTAATTTGCTTGTGAATACAGCGGCGTACATAATTTTAAGTATATTAAGTTTAACAAGCATGTAAAATTTCCTTAATTGCTAATTTCTTTACGTATTTTTTAGAATAGAACAACTTTATTCTTCAAAAAAAATATACACACATATATATATATATATGTATATAATATTGCCTAATATACAACATACAGCCATTCTAGAATATTTACAGTTTCAGAGACTAGCCATTAAATATAAACTTCATAAACTGGGAACAACAATTTTTAATGACTTTCTAATGTATAGATTTTATTTTTAATGTATAAATTTATATTTAGGAACAACAAATACATCTTTACACCTAGTTTGATGAATTTTTTTTTTTTTAGTTTTAAATTAATTTTTCATATGAAACTTACACTTTAATATTAACTGATAAGATCCTACGGGTGATAGCGTTAATGCAGCATTAAGATAGTTTTTCCTCCCTATCATCCGACGATCTTTGCTCAAATTATTTTAATCACTCTATTTTCATTTTTTTATTTAAATAGTTTGCAGTTAAATCCTATACTTCAACTTCATACCTAATTAATGATTCAAACATTGATTTATATAAAAATAATTATTTTTTTTAAAAATAAAATAATATTGAGATAGTAAAATTTACTTGTAACTACATGAAGCTTTTTTTTTAAGTAGATTTGTTATATGACTTTTTCATTTTAATTTACAATCTAAAGTAATTCCTAATTATTTAAATTACTTTACATTTAAAAAATTTTATATTTACTTCCGTTACTATTCACAGAACAATTACAATCATGAGCTTCCATAAATGAAGCTTATTCCATTGTGCTTTCATTTGCTTGTGACTGGTTGTGAAGTAATCCATAATCACTTTATCTTTATTTAAGCAAAGTTACCTTTCATGAGTCCATTTCGTAAAAGAATTAAAATCTACATGAAAACGTTATTTAGATGTTGCAAACAATTTATGAGCAGCCAAGATTACTTTGTGATTCGTATAGATTAAGATTCTATAGTATTTTAATTCGTGATAGACTTTATGTATATTAAGAATAACTTCGCCCTAAACGACTTCGTTAAGGTACGATCACTCAAAATAGAACCAATCTTTACCAAAAACTTTAAAATTCAAACTTTTTGTTATTATTTTATGTTAGTAAACAGTAATCTTGTATTAAACATAAAAAAAACAACATTAAAACCGTAATAAAACGCTAGACTTCATTATATATATTATTATATATATATATATATATATATATATATAGACTTAATTATATATATATATATTTCACTTTCTTGTGCACAAGATAACTGCCAAAATTCTGCGCCAATTACTTAAAATACATAAAATAATACGATCCAAAATCTCGGTTGAGTTCGTTAATGAGCAAAATCGGACCATGGGGGTGGAAATGAAGGGGGAGATTTTTCTTATTAAATAAAAATATTGATTCGTTTAATGTTCCTACTATTTTTTTGGGTAAGTGCCTAAAACGTATCTAAGTAAAGTTTTTAGATATCACCAACCATTGGCTCAGGGAGTGGGAAAAATAGGGCTTCGAAGACAAAAACAAATCATACCTTTTTTATAGGCAAGTATGTAATCGGTTTTAAGTGGTCGTTAGTCTTCTAAATATTATTTAAAACTTTTGTCTGAAACAATTTTTGATATGACCAACCCTTACAGCAAGGGATGACCATAATTTTGCTGGAATTCTAAGAAGATGGGGCTTGTCGTATACTAAACACGTGCAACTTTTTTTACATGCAAACATATTCGTATTGAATAAATTTGAAATTTTTCTTAACTTTACGGAACGGAACGCAAGGGTGGGGGAAGTTTGAATTTCCTCCCAACAACTTGCATGCAGCTGTTTCTTTCTTGTATTGGCCGGGTCATTGTTTTTAACTGGCGATTTTAGATTATAGTTTTAGTTTATGGACGGATTGGTTATTTGCGTTTCGTTCCTTTGGGCGTTTGAAGAAATACTGGGGCTGAATTCGGGAGGCTGGTCCTGGCTCGGTCCTGGGACGCTCGGTGGGAAAATAGGAAAATGGGTAGTAGGTGAGGGCATCTTCTTCCTCAATTGTAAGGTGAAAATCTGTAGAAACTATTTTTATCTTCTACTTAGCACCGGTGAAATCTAACTCCGCTTTCCGGTATGCCGAATGGAACTTTCGACACGAAAGTTTGTGTTAAAACAAATAAACTATTCTTTATATTTATTACTTTCCCATAATTCTTATATTTACTTCCCATAATGTTGTGGAAGACCAACATTTTTTGGATTGAAATTTTCGTGTTGAAGAGAAATTAGTGAAATTAAAAACAAAAAAATTAATTGTGAATGGGGAGATTAAAATATATACATTTACATTACTATTTATAATCTTAAAAGTTCCCTAGAGAAATTTTCATCATCAAAGTGCAGCTTCTTTAGATTGTAGTCATTGATTAAAGGGTTGTTCGTCCAATCCTTGGTCCAATTTTCATGAATATTTATAAGTATCATTACCCCATAACCATACAACTACCACTCGGCATTCAACATTTCATGATTACATATTCACCCGTTCCAAAGATATAAACCAATTTAGAGACTATCATGGTCGATCGCGCGTACACATACGTACTTTTTACCTTTTTTTTTTTTTTTTTTTTACTCGTGAATCATAGAATACCAAAAAATTAAAAACTTTGGTGTCAAAAATGTTGATTCTAGCGAATACTTTTTCTTAATGTACATAC
The DNA here is from genome assembly GCA_010016005.3 of Zanna intricata. Taxonomy (NCBI): domain Eukaryota; kingdom Metazoa; phylum Arthropoda; class Insecta; order Hemiptera; family Fulgoridae; genus Zanna; species Zanna intricata. The sequence continues at coordinate 1,898 of JAAAKQ030053984.1, read as the reverse complement.
AATACTGTGTACTATACGTGAAAACAAAATCCAGAAGATAGATATCATTATTTAAAAACTGAGTGTTGTAGTATTTTTTGGAATGTGTGATCGAGAAATATATTTCCTTCTTAACCAAAATTAAAATAGAATCACTTGTTGTTGAATGCAATATTTGTTTTGACCATGTATATCTGATATTTTGGCAATTTAAATTCCACAAACAGCTGTAAATATTTTTCAAACACTTCTTGAATATATATATAAGTGAATAAATAAATAAATAAATATATATATTGATATTTTTTACTTTCCTGTCCGAAGAAAAAAGGAAGTAAAAGTAAATATAACGAAGTACGTACATGTGTACATGTACGTACGTACGTGTCTCGCATAACTCTAAAACGATTAGGCGTAAAATGTTGAAATTTTGGATTTAGGACTGTTATAACACCTAGTTGTGCACCTCTCCTTTTGATTGCAATTAACAAAACCAAAAGTGTCCAAAAAAAAAAAAAAAATGGATTTTGGACTTTCTCTTAACTGTAGTAATAAACCCTCATTGAGCGCTTTCCAATAATATTTCATAAGTGCTATTTATTTTCATTCGTTTCAGAGCTATAGTCAAAATAAAATTTAATGAAATGTTTGGATCTTACATGGGAAGACATAACGGTTTGAATCAGACTTCATCTCCTTTTTATTTTTTTATTATTTTGTTTTTTTTTTTTACCTGTAATATATTGATTTCATAATAATTATTAACCCGTGATTGTAAAAAAATGTTACAATAAATAATAATTCAATAATAACAATAAAAACTATGACAAAAATCAGAAGTTATAAGTGAAATAAAATTTAATGGACTTTTAAAAATGTGTATATATAATTTAATAGGCATTATTACAAATGTGTATATGTAATAGATTTGGTAAAACATCTCATTATTTAATGTTAATTGAAAATATAATTTATAATTGTATTATTTGTAGGTTTACGTACAAGGAAGTATGTGGTGTCCACATCAGACTTTTTAGTATTATTCTATTAACTAGAAGTCTATATATTAACTAGTCATTAATTCTATTACCATATATATGTTTTTTTTAATTTACTTTTTTTTGTTCGTTCCCTTAATATGCATCACGCTAAGTATTGTTTTATTATTTTTCCAACCTATTTTTTTTTCTTTCCAGTATTTTCTAATCCTCTCGGTAAAGTTTTTTTTTGTTCTTCTAAGCAGATGTTCAGTTTTATTTTCTTTCTCTTTGCGGAGTCTTAGACGTTCATAATAGACTGCAGTCAAATCTGGTGCTGATTAATTCCGATCGTATGTTGTGTTTTTATGCATTTGATAACCTCCTTGTAACAGTTTGTTTGTGTCCTTCTACCAATTACTTTTTTCCATAAATTCAAGGATTCTTTTAATTAATCTCTTTGCGGGTATTCAAAGAGACGATCTTTCTGAAGATTTTTCCTTTTCAGTTATTCTAGCAGAATTTTGTTTTTCAGGGATAAAATTCTACCGTTTACAAGCTATTTGGTTAAATCATTGTAATATATTTTTTTAATTTGGCGTTTAGTGAAGTTAATTTTTTTATTATATATACATGACACAACTGATATGTCAATTCCATCTTTCTTGCTCTTTCCTTTTTTTTTTTTTTTGAATTTTTACCAGCCAGTTATTAAAATATATCATAACCGTTACTTTACTTTCTAAATGTAAAATAATATTGCGTATGAAATATAGTTCTAATTATAATACATATATAACTTCAAATTAAACTATTCAATTCAACTACTTCAGAATTAACCAGCATAAATTTCAAAAGAAATTAATAAGGATTGAGCTGGTATAGAGAAATCCGTTTATTTCTGGAACTAAATTTGTTAACAGTCTATCCTAAATTATTATC